>JAGFNQ010003373.1:77078-329504 GCA_024364735.1 Boesenbergia rotunda | reverse complement strand
AAATTTCTATTTTTTGCGAAACTCTTACTAATCTATTTACCAATCATTAGCAATATTCAATCAATCGGTCAATTGATTAACAGACTTTGACAAAAAAAAAAATCGGCCGCCCTCACGTAGGCGGCGCTCAAGCGGCCGATTAATACGATGATACCTAAAGATATCGACTTTACAAAACGCTAGATGTTCCGTGGGACCGAGTCGGTCACCCCATATTCGTCTACTACCTGGTCAACATTTGTTTTTTTAAAAGTACTAGATGTATGACAGCGTCCGTGGCCTAATGGATAAGGCGTTTGACTTTTAATCAGGCGACTGTGGGTTCGAGTCCCACCGGGCGTGATCATTTTTACCTATCCTAATTCTTTGCCCCCGGAGATATGGTACAGTGCGACTAGTCGCTATCTCAGGCATCCGTGGTTCGATTCCTAACTATGATATATTTTGAAGGATTTTATTTATAAATGGTGCGCGAACCCTGGGACACTGGACTTTTAGACCACGAGCGCTCCCGATTTATCCTGGTGATCGGTGGAAAGCTTCCGTGGGGCCGGACCGGTTACTCTAGGTTCGTTTGCTACTTGATTCAATATTTTTTTAAAAAACGCTAGATGGTAGACGACCTTGACACCTAAGTAGTCCCTAGATGAAATATTTTTTCTCTATTAATTAATAGTGTTCAATCGATTAAATTATTATTCAATCGATTAGCTAATCTATTGATGGACTTCTATTTTTCATGAAATTCACGCCAATCAATTAACTAATTGATCGACAAGCTTCTGTTTTTGCGAAACTTTTGCCGACTAATCGATTGGCAGAATTCAATCAATTCGATAAATTTCTATTTTTTGCGAAACTTTTTCTTATCGATCTTCCAATCATTAGTAATATTCAATCAATCAGTCAATTGATTAACCAACTTCGACAAAAAAAAAAAAATCGGCCGCCCTCATGTAGTCGGCGCTCAGGCGGCCGATTAATACGATGATACCTAAAGATATCAACTTTACAAAAGATGAGGTAGTAGACAACCGTCCAATGCCTTGGCTAGGCGGCGCTTGGGCAGTCGCGTTTGAAACACTGATCCAGAACCCACACTTGATTTTTATCCGGTGAATAAATATTTAATCCTTTAAAAAAAATTCTAGAAATAATTGTTTTTATTATGGAGGGTAGAGATGTCTTTGACATAGGGATAGGGAGGCGTCCATGGGCGGCCGGTGCGCCGCTGCACGTAACAAGTATATATATATGGGAAATGATTTGAAGAGTGAATTTAGGAGTGTGACGGTCAAAATTTTTACTGAGGCATTCATTTTCATTGTGCGTATCATTACTCTATATATATATACAATCCTGTTCAGCTGCGGACCCTGCGTGCGGATTGTGTGTGTGTATATATATATATATATATATAAATTAATTAGTCAAATTTATGAATTATATGATTGATTGATTTAATCAATTAAAATTAATTGAGATTAATTGAAAATGCACGCCTTCTCTTGGTTGCACCTTCCCTTTGAGTGCGTAAGTTATGTTCTAAGTTAAAAAATATTTAGGGACACTTGTTATACATTCGATAATAAAAATGATAATAAATTTTGATTCAAAATTTTATAGATTTAATGATAACATAGTGGAGACTAGATTATAAAATTAGATATATTATATCTATATTTTTATTCTAATTCTCGTATATCAAATATCACAAATGGGAATGAAATAGATTTCATTCTCGTTGTGGTCTTCTAAATGCCCCCTTAGCGTAAAGAGAGGCACATAAAATTCAAGTAGGCGAAGCTTCTTTCCCTAGCAAACATCAAAAGTCCTACGTGTATCTTACAGTGCAAGTGCATCTCGTTCGACCGGCTATATAAACTGCATACCTCTTCCAATTGCTCCCCAACTCTACTACCGTCCGTTCCTATCCAACACCGAGTGTCTCCACAGGCATAATTGAAATGGTAAGAGATTGATAGATTGCCATTAAAAATTTTGAGTTCGAGTCACGATACTGATGGGATATAAATATCTATATCCTGTGTAAAAAGTCTGTCTCTCCAATCTTTTACCTTCTCAAGTCATCCTGATTTACCCTTGGTCCTAAGACAGACGACTGACGAAAGTGTTGGGGGCGAACGTTTCGTGTTTTGCCACCCCACAACACCGAGTCATCGAAAACTCCAAGATAAAAATTGCCGGCATCCATCCCCATGAACATTCCTCCTACAGGTCGTCTAGTCACCGACATCCCCACCCGAACCCTGCCGCCGTCGTACGCCCACATGAATAATCCTCCTGTGCCCTACCGAGTCATCGACATCCCCACCGAGCCAACAGTACTCTTCCCCGCCGCTTCATGCTCCACGATCTCATACCCGACCGCCTTCCTCACCATTTCCTTCACTCTTTTCGCCACGAGCCCTCACTTGATCAACCCGGACTGGGTCATCCTCTACGCCATCGACCCCGTCCTCGCTTTCATTAGCGTTGTCAGGCAGTATCTTCGGCCTCATCTTTAATTTATTCCTGCTGGAGACACTCAGGCGCTGAGCTGGTAAAGGCGCAATTGAGACAGCGATGTGCATCTCAGCATCTCTCCATGTGCTTGCTGCCGTCTCCCGCTTGGTGCTTCTGCTTCCGCACTGCATGGCTACTCTTACCGATGGCGGCAATACTGATTATTCTCATCCGCCTACTGATGTGGCGACGACGAAGTGAAACCTAGGATATCAAGTCTGATGAAGTCAAAGAGGAATTGAAAAAATGGATGATGAAGAAGAAGATGAATAGGTAGCTTAAGTATTCAAATGAGCGCTTAGTATAATAAATTAATAATGTAACTGAGGATTAGATTAAATGATCCATGAAAAATTTATTTTTTTTCTTTCTTCATTTATTCCATAGAGAATCTTTATGCTGATAAAGTACTCTTTTCTCCTACCATTTCTTTGACATATAAACGGTTAATTGGAGAAAACTCTCCAATCTCAAATTGACCTTTGTATGCACTCCCCACTTAATAAATTTTTTGCATTCACTCACTAATGGATTGAGTATAAAAGAGTGAAAACTCAGTATACATTGTAAAGATGTGAGTATAAATTGTTTGAGATTGAGTACTAATTTAAGAAATTTGAGTACAAAATTTCGGTAACCCCTCATGTGAAAATCTTGATGTGGTGAGTATAAAAAAGTGAAAACTCAGTATACATTATAAAAATTTGAGTATAAATTATTTGAGATTGAGTACTAATTTAAAAAATTTGGTATAAAATTTCGGTGACCCTGTGAAAATCTTGATGCGGTGGATGCAACCTCACATACTCAAATTTCTAAATTTTATACTCAAATTTTTTCAAATAATACTCAATCTAAATCAATTCATACTTAAATTTTAATAAGGTATACTGAAATTTTTACTATATACTGAAATAATGTATACACAAATTTTTTTCAAATAATACTCAAATTTCTTAAATAGTACTCAATCTCAAATAATTTATACTCAAATTTTTACAATTTATACTGAATTTTTACTCTTTTATATTGATAAAAAAAAATAACACACAAAACTGTCTTGTCAATCCCATCAGGGAGTGCATGCAAAGAAATTTTTGGTTGGGGAGTACATGCAAAGCCCAGTTTGATGTTGGGGAGTTTTCTCAAATTTTCCCACATATAAAACACCAACTCACTTTCCTAAGACACAGAGAAATTATACTATAACTCAACGATCGAAAGTTCAAAAAATAATAAAACAAAAAATGAAAAAACATGTTAGGCGTGGAGGACGCGATATATCACTAAAAAAAATTCACCTCGCTGACCGAATTTATTGACAAAATTCCATCAAAAAATACCCTTGTTAATAAAATTAATATTTTAGTGGTTATAGAAAGTATCCATATTCAATGTATTTGGTTGTAATTGAGTAAGTGGATGAGTAATGTAGAGTTAGTGGTTAAGGTTGAGGTGTTAGTGGAGTTAGTGGGTTATTGAGTATGAGTAATGTATTAGCCTATAAATAGACTACTTATTTATTAATGGATGTGTGTCTGATAATTTTATTTTTATCTTCCTCGTGTGTTCTTAACTCCCCTCTTTCTTTTCTCAACAGTGGTATCAGAGCAAAGTTTCAACAAGAGTCATATTTTCCGAAAATTTTGTGCAACCAGCCATTCCTCAATTTGATGGTCACTGTGACCATTAAAGCATGCTCATGGAGAATTTCTTAAGGTCCAAAGAATATTTGACGATTGTGATATCTAGAGTAGCAAAATTGACAGAATGTGTTGCGCTAACCGAAGCGCAATTGGAAGATCTTAAAGCAAAGAATTATCTCTTCCAAGTTATTGATCGCTCAATTTTGGAAACCATTCTCTGCAAGGATACCACAAGACGCGACTCTCCGATGCCGAGCTCTTCGCTGACTCCTTTCCTTTCTTTTTCTCATCATTCAGCTGCTGCTGAGTCATCTCGATCAGAAGGGCTTTCTCCAAAGCCTCCCGGTAAGATACGGTACTGAATCCCGCAAGACGCGATCTGATATAGCCAGCTAGTCCTCGTGTAAAATGCAGCATCCTCGGTCGGTCATCTGTGACTAGCTCGGGGCAGAACTCAGCCAAACGGTTGAATTCTGCGCTATACTCCAATACTGTGCGGCTCCCCTGTTGGATAGTCATAAACTCCTGCCGCTGAGTCATCTGATATGCTACGGGGATGTACTGACTCTCAAAGGCCTCCCGGAAGAGGGCCCAGGTAAGACGCTGCTCTCCGATGATGACGCGCTGCGAGGCCCACCAGGAAACGGCCTCGTCGCGCAGGTGGTAGGCAGCCAGCTCTGCCTTCTCCCACTCTGAGCACGCCAGATAATAGAAGGTGCCGTCCAGTGTGTCGATCCAAGAACGTGCAATCCGAGGGTCTGGTACTCCATGAAATAAAGTGAATCGGCCTTTCACCGACTCTGCAAGTGCTGGGATCCGTGCTCTGGCTCTGGCCCAATCTGCTGGAGTAGCAGGTACTACCCAAGGAGCCGTAGTAGATGCTACAACCGGTAATGCAAGCGGTGCCGCAGGAAATCCTGGAGCAATAACCGCTGGTGGAGCCGAGTAGACTGCCGGAGCAGGGACTGCTGATGGTCCCACCGGATATGCCGTAGGGAGTACGGATGGAAGTACTGACGCACCCGCAAATGTCGGCCCTACTGAAGGTGTGGGTACCGCTGGATGTGCTGTCGGAAGGGACGACGATGGTACCACCGGCTGAGTAACTGTAGGGACCGCTGAAGGTGTCGGTACCGCTGGATATACTGAAGGAGGTGCCGACGGTGGTACAGCTGGATACGAAACCGGAGGCACTGCTGGGTACACTGGAGGTGGTGCCGCCGTTGGTACGACAGGATACGGCACCGAAGGCACTGCTGGTGGAGTAACCAAGGGTACCCCAGATGGTCCGGCTGGATAAGCAGCAGTGGATACCGGTGCCGGCACGGTAGGTATGACCGGTGTCGTGGTCGCGGGTGGAACGGTCGGAACCGCTGATAACAGTGGAGATGGGGGCCTCGAAACACTGGGAGGTGTCTGTCAATGATCGGCCGGCCCAGTCTCCGTCGGTCTCTCGGGTGACCTAGTCACCGGAGATCCTGCAGTGGACTTACGTGGTCGTCCTCGACCACGTCTCGGTAAAGGAGCTCGTCCATGCCGAGTCATACCTGTTACAATGTTACCAATTGGTTACTAAAGGTATAAGTTAACTAACCATACCAGATTCTACAATTGTCGCCCGGAGATGTCCCGTCGCCGCCAGGTCCCACGTACACATCACGCTACAAAGCCGACTCCGTAAATCCGCAATGTACTCGGGTAGACTTCATCAAACCCGAGCTCCAACACCTACCGAGAAGGTATCGGATTAACTCCGAACAAATCCGAAAAGACTTGTAAAAATTTCCCGAGGTATCTCGCAACATGGGCTCTGATACCAAAATAAATTGGTATCAGATAAATACCGAAAAATCCGAAAACACGTAGGCATCGAAACCTACGCTCTGATACCAAAATAAATTGTCACGCCCCGAGACCGGCGGAGTTGCTGATCCAATATAGAATCGGACAGCACCTCCCCTGTCCGACGGACAATTTACACAAACATACAAACACACGCAGATAATAACAGGCCTCAGGCCTCAATACAGATATATAAGAATACTAAAACGAAGTATAATGCAGCAGAAAACTATAAAACTCACCAGAGCTGCCCCTGGGGCAGACGCGCAACAAAACAAAGACCCAAAGTCCAACAGAGGACTCAAAAATACAACGCCGAATGAATGAAACACGAATACAGATTCGTGACATAAAACAACTGACTACAATGCAACAACTGCTAGAGTAGAAAATAAAGAAACGCGGAAGCACCAGCTACGGAGTAGTAGGGACCCTGGGACTGGCAACTGGGCTCCTCCGGCGGCTATCAACCTGAAAACAAAATATTACGACGGGTGGTGAGTCCAAGTGGACTCGCGGGTATATAGAAAGATATGCATGGCGGTAAAATAGCTGAATAAGCTATAAGGAAACAACATGGATACAGTCTCAATAGAAATATCAGAATATGCAAAACTGAACATACATACCAGTAAATCAGCCTATCCTGATCATATAAAGGACTCGTACCATGCGAGCTAGTGCAGGGTCAGTATACCACACATATACCATAAATCCTGTATGTGCATGTCAAACAAGTGCAGCAAATAAATGCAGCAAACACAATCAAGTGCACAATGCATCGTATGCATATGATGCAATGTCATGGTCACCCCCTAACACCAGTCAAGCCACCGAGACAGGCGATACTGTGTTGGCCGAGTGGGTAGAGCTGTGACACTGTACGCACCCTGCTATCACTGCTCCTGAGTGACCGAGTGGACAGGATGCTGGTGGAGTGAACACTCCGCCCCATGTATATATGGGGGAGATATCTCTCTCATCTTCTCTGGTCTATGGGAAGAGAAGGGATCCCTGCTTGCTACCACGCTCCAAAACCACTACCCATGAGCGGTTGAGCGGAGCAATATAGAGCAAATGCACACACGCTACGGTATCCACTAACCCATGAGTGGCCGTGTGTGCAGAAACATGTGCCAGAGGATGTCAGGCTCAACCACAAGGGAGTCGCTGATCGCCGGCATGCAAACAGTGCAGGTATGGTGCATGACTCCAATACATGCAAACCCTACCAGGTCATCGACACATGACTCAATCTAATATGCACAGGTCATAATCATGAATCATACCCAAACATCATGTCTAGATACACATGCAAGTATAACTAGAATCAACCCGTGCAATCATATCATGGCATGCTAATCAATATCTACAGACTTATGCTTTTACCAATACTATACAGATTCAGATAAACAAATGGTGAGACTGTATAGAAGTAAAATCAGATCACTCTAGGGTCAAGCATAAGTATCAAGCAGGATAACAAAACGGTAGCAGGTAAGGTAAACAAGGTCCTACTGCATAAATAAGTGCAAGCCATGCATAAAGATAAACTGGATCTAAGAAAACAAGCAGGAAGTACCCGCCTCCAAGAGTGAAGTCCGTATCAAGCAGAAAGAACCACCCGTCAATAATCCGCAATAATCGATCCAGTCAAGTCCCTGTGTAAAGGACACATTTTAATTAGCTATTACAAAATTAGTAACTAGCTAATTAATCCCTAATCCGTTCTAGGGTTAACCTAATTATTCCCCTTTCCATTTCAATTATTCCTAATTAAATGGAAGTTCTCTAGTCACTCCTCGTGATTAGAATTAGGTCCAAATCCAAATTCACCACACTTAATCATTAGATTTAAGTTTCAAAACTAAACCTAACCCCAACCTCAACTCCACGCATTCAGGTGGCAACACCACCCAATCTAATACAAGGTTATCTAATTACTTCTCGTAATTGAACTAGTAGCATAATTAACTACACCAATACCAAATAGCTAATCCACATCATGATCAGAGTAAATCAAGCACCTTACCTCAGATGCTAGCCCCAACGGCAGAAACTCGCAATGAGCAAGAGGAAAACTCCACCAAGTAGTGGAGCTCACGGTCTTCCACTCATGGAAGACAAATCTGATCTACTCTAAATCAAACTCCATTCAATCACCAAATTAACAACTGGAATAGCAATCCCTCAAGGCAAAACTCACGGTTGAAATGGAATACTTAGCTTACTCCACATAGATCAAACCAACAGCCCTATCTCAAGCAAATACCAGAGAAAACCAAAGAAACCATCCTTACCTACTGGTTGTCGATCAAGAATCCAACCTCAGCTGCGGGGAAATTAAAGGAGAGAAGAATGATCGACAAGCTTTAGATTCGGGACTGTGCCAACCATCCACTTCTGAAGTAGGGATTCGGTCCACCTTCAAGACAAACCTCAGATTCCCATCCTGCTCAAACAACCCAAACACGATTTGAATTCTAGAGATTACGATCGATAAAAACCAACTGCACGAACAGGTACAGAAATTAGGGATGTTCCCTCTCTGTGTACTCACCCCTTGTCGACGATGGCAGACCAGTGATCGTCAACTCCAGAAAGGGCTGCCGCACTCCAAAGGATCGACAGCTTAACCTAAATCGACGCGACGCAACGGGGATGACAAGGTACTCCAGATCTTGTGCGCTAGCAGAGGAACTCACCCGGCGATGAGCTCGAACATCACTTGATCGTGGAGAAAGAGGGTCGTCGGCTAGGGTTCGCGGAGAAAGAAGGCAGTCGAAGGAAGGGAAATCGGCCGTCGGGTTCGCGCTAGGGCAGCGAGACAGGCACGCGAGTGGAGGCGGCTTCGCTCGGGCAGGGAGGAGACGGCCGAATGGGATTGGAATTAGGTTAAGTATATAAGTTGGCTCATTTTGCACATTAGCCCTCCAATGAGTTTCGGCCTTTACAAATTAATCCCTAGGGTTTAGAATCCCTTATCATTTAAACCCTTAAACTTCATTCCAGCGCCCGGAAAATTATAGGAATTTTCCGAAAAATTTTCCAGAGTGGAATAAATGTATCGGATTTAACACGTTTGCTACAGTTCACTCTCAGTAGTGTCAGTCGACTGCCTTCCTTTCCAGTCAACTTCCCTGCTTATAAGCTCTCTATTAACCTTTCCGGAGTCCATCCTTCGCGTATGCCTTGAAGTCCACTTCCTTAGCTTGCCCCTTGAAGTTCTCTTCCTTCGGCTCTCGTCCCTCGGATGCGCACACAAGCCCGCAGCTTATCTCCATGTCATCCTTCACGTATGCCTTTGAAGTCTACTTCCTCGGCTTGCCCTTTGAAGTCCTCTTCTTCGGCTCTCGTCCCTCGGATGCTTCACTCCGTTATTCCTCATGTATAGTTCACCAAGTCTTGCAAGATTCAAACACACACATCAAACCAACATGTAACTTAACTTAATTATATTGACACACACATCAAAACTCATGATCTACCTGATCAAATTTGAGTCGATTGTACCGACAAAATTTATGGTGATTATCAAACCAAGATACCTTCCCACTGCAAGGTAATGAAAATGCATTAGACTCTATCATGCAATGTGAGCTTGCTAATTTACCAACTGTGCTCCATCATGACAACATTGAGTATGCTGGAAAATCGTTGATTGTCCATAATAATACAACATGTAATGTAAAATTAGTTTTACTTGCAACATCATAAGTCAACAATTCTACATTCCATAAATCATTTAACTCAGCAATTAGAGGTTGGAGAAAAATGTCTATCTTCTTTTTAGGATTGGTTGGACCAGAAATCAGTACAGTACGGAACATAAATTCATCTTTCATGCACATCCATGACAATAAATTATATGGTGTTAATATAACTAGCCAAGGAGAATATTGTTGTCCTGACTGACTAAATGGTTGAAATCTATCTGTGGAAAGTCTCAATCTCACATTACGTGGTTCCATATGAAATGAAGGAAACACACTATCAAGATGTTTCCATGCAAGGGAATCATAGGGATGACCCATTAGACCTCCTTCATGCGCATGCTCGTGATGTCATATCATGTGGCTAGCTGTAACAGTGGATGCATATAAACGTTCAAATCTAGCAATTAATGGAAAGTAATACATCACTTTCCAAGCAATCTTTTTCTTCTTCTTCCCTGGTATGCAAGTAAGAGGCTTATAACGAGGGTGACTACATATTTTGTATTTACTTAGTTCATTGTCTTCATTCCAAAAGATCATGCAGTTATTTATACAACAATCGATCTTCTCAATTGGAAAACCTGAACCTTTGACTAATTTCTTTGTATTATAAAAGCTATCAGCCATTATGTTATCAGCAAGAAGCAACTTCGACATCAATTGACATATGCCATTATAACATATTTATGAAAAATGATGTTTTGCTTTCAAATTTAATAATCTTACAGTAGCTGATAGTTAGGAATGACCCGAAGGAATGTCTTCTCACACTTCTCTTTCACTGACCTTTAACATTTCATATAATTGTTGATATTCAGGTGTTGATATTTTATCTACATTAAAATAGTCAACTATATTCATCGTATCCTGAATCATTGTTTGCATTTCAATGTTAGTTGTTGAATTAGGCGCAACAATAATTGTGTTAGATGTTGAACCAGCAGAAGATCTAATTGGTTCATACACATAGGGTTCTCCATGACAGTACCAATTGTAGTAATTTGGCACAAACTCATTTCTACATATATGTACTCTCACAGTATCCTCATCACAGAAGACTCTATTTCTGCATTTCCTATGATTACACGAACATCGTAATTCAACATCATTCATATATTCTAGATGACTTTTAGCAAAGTTTACAAAATGTTCAAATTCGGAAACAAAATCATCTCTGATAAATCCATTTTTTAATCGATTATACATTCAAACTTTGTTCATATATATTGTTGCCTAATAAGAATTTAATTTGAAATTTTAATATTTTTTTTTATAAATTTAATGAATTAAAGAGTAAAAGCTACTAGAATTCAAGTTTAATTGTTGCCTAAAGTAAATTACTAACTCTAGTGAGAACATCATGAGTTTAATGGGATCAAATTATCTCATAATTTCATTTATGTTTATTTTCTATTTCTTTTAATAATGAGTAATTTAGATTTAGAGTGATTATATCAAATAAATTAAATTAAATGAAACATTTAACATAATTTAACGCTAAGTACATGTTTAAAGCAAATAATTATGGTGGTGAGTATGATAAATCTAGACAATTAGTTATAAATACTAACTCTTACAATTTTAAACATCATGGTACTAATAATATAAAATACTTAAATTGTAAATGCTACTTATTTTAATAAATTATAAAATAACATGCTAAATTAACAATATAATTAAATCCGCTAACAAATGTTGTAAATATTAGGTGACTAAAAACTAAAAACTTATACCTGAAATGAAGTACACGTGTCGGATAAAAGTAGCAACTGCAGTAACTTACAAAATTAAAAAATAAATCAAATTAATTACAAATAATTATAAAAATATCTTAATTATTTGAGCATTTTAAGGCAACGCCGGCCAAGGGCATTGGCGGCAAAGGAACTGCTGGGCACGACCAAGGCAGTGTCGGACACGGCCCTGGCGGCCAAGGTAGCGCTGGGCACAGCCGGCGGCCACGGCCGAGGCGGCCCAAGCCGCGCCGCCCACGCCGAAGCCAACCAAACCAGCGGCGCGATCACTGCCCCCTCACCTATGTCGCCGCGCCCCTCGTTGCCACCCCCCAATGCCGGCCACCCCACCCCTACCCTAACACAAAACCAAAAAGTGGAGGGAGACTTATTGCCGACAAGGAGAAGCCCAAACGCACGCGTTGCCGATGAGCTCAAGGAAGAGGTATTCGTGAGTAAGCGAGGGGAAAATTAGGGCAGAGCTTTAATTTTAACTGAACTTTCCGACGGAATTGTGATTTCGTCGGTAATTACCTTCCACATGGCCACGTTAACAGGCGACAACTCCAAATTTTGACGGAATCACGGTTCCATCGGTAATTACCAACGGAATCACTATTCCGTCGGTAATTACCGATGGAATAACTATTTCGTCGTTAATTATGCTTCACATGGCCACGTTAACAGGTGGCAACTCCAAATTTTTTGACGGAATCACGGTTCCGTTGGTAATTACCGATGGAATTACATTTTCGTCGGTAATTATCATAACCCATGTGTCCATGCATCTAATTATCGACGGAAAACAAACAGTAAACTCTAAATTTTCTGATGAAATCTATATTGCGTCGGTAATTATCGATGAAATAGAGATTCCGTTGAAAATTGCTGACAGGATTTTATTTACGTCGATAATTCCGTTGAAAAAATAGTATCTCTTGTAGTAGTGCGCGCGCACACACATATATATATTCGGTTCTGTTATGATTTAGGTATCTGAATTTTTTAATCAATATTTTTTTAAATCTTAAATCTTGAATACATATGATATACCTCATGAGTATCAAAATTTTTTTATCTTAAATACTATAACATAAGAAGGAAGCCCGAACTCTAAAGAAAATTTTTGTTGGCTTAAACTAGCTATAACCTAACCTCTAAACCCTAAAATTTTAAATCCTAAATATATATAATATATCACATAAGTATCTAAAATTTTTTATCTTAAACACTATAACCCAAAAGTGAAGCTTATACACTAGAGAAAAAATCTTATTGGCTTAAACTCACTATAACTCAATCCTTAAACTCTAAAATTTTAAATTCTAAATTCATATAATACATCAAAAAAAAATATTATTGATCAATGAAAGCAAGGCACCTTGATTCATTCCAGACATCTCGCTTGTGCGCACGCGCGCGCACACACGCGCACACACGCGCGCGCGCGCACACACACACACACACACACACACACACACATCTGTGCCCCGACTCGATGCGGCTCCAATTAACAATTCATTGAAGGTGCCTTTCATCCCAACTCAAGGAGTCTTTAGTGCATTGGAGGCGCCTTACACACCCTGACTCAAGGTACAGTTAATGCATTGGAGGCGCCCTCAATTCTTTTTTTGTTTGTTTATTTTTTTAAGCACCCAAGTATGCTAATTAAATTTTCTCAAATTGAAAAATTATTTGAAGTGTGCGCGGTGTGTGGTGTAAAATATATAGAATATGTTTATGCCTCACATCCTATGCTTGCCTTAAATAATTTTTCAATTTGAATTTTGTTTTAATACTATAATACAACCCCTAAACCTTAAATGAAAAATATTATTTGTATAGCCAAGAGCTTAAAAAAAATGTTTCGAATGTGCACGCAGTGTGCAGCTTAAGGTATGTAGGATATATTATGCATATCCCATGCCCACCTTGAACATTTTTTTTGTTTGATTTTTTTTTTTTGCATAATAGTATTACTCAACCCCTAAATCTTAAAAGTAAAAAAATTTTATTAGCATAACCGAGAGCTTAAAAAAAATTGGGCGTAGGGTGCCTACATACCTTACACAGCACACTCCCTATGTGCATAATTTAAATAATTTTTCAATTTAAATTTTTTTAGTTAATATTATAACTCAACTTTTAAATTCTAACAGGAAAATCTTATTAACATAATCAAAAATTTAAAGAACAATGTGTTAGGATCTTACCATTTGAAAAGCAACTTTTCGATCTTGTCTTCCTACAATGGTTAGTGCGCAAGCGGAATAACAAAACTAAAACCTAGCACACAAGAAAGACACACCTATTTACGTGGTTCGGAGATTAAACTCCTACTCCACGGCTGTTTGTAAGGTGGACGATCCCGATCCTTCGGTGGATGATTCCCCGAAGCACCTCCGGCTAGCTCTTGTAGCTCCTTGTGGGTGGAGAAGCCTCACCACAAACCTTGGACAATCACTGAGCAATACTAGGCTACTAACAAGCTCTAACCAAGCAAGTTTCGCCAAGAAGAAACAACCATAAATGAGCTCTCTTAAATAGAGATCGAGGCTGATATGATCGTTACCAATCGACTGGTCCAGCACTAGTCGACTGTTCCAGCACCAGTTATCCTTCCCGAGTACATTTTTCTCAGCACTCGAACTCTCATGACTTAGTCCCTCCCCCAAGTACAATTCCCTCAACACTCAGAACCTCACGACTTGGTTGATAGAGGATATTAGTAGATTAGCCATCGAGAAAGATCTGAAGAGCCTAGGTCTTGGGTAAGAGTCGTTGAAAGTTCTGAACCATGTAAATTACTGTTTGTTGATTTTTCTTCTAATTTTTTACTTAGTCATCGAAATCAATTTTCTGGCATCCTGACTTTCTATTATCCTAGAGCGAGTTGAGGTTGACTTTATAATGTTCTAATGTTGGAGTTAGCTTTCTGCGGTGTTGGAATCCCCGTTCACAATTTACTTTCTACTATTTTAGTATAATGATGTTGGGATGATTATTCAAGGTGTACAGTATTGGTACAATCGACTCAAACTTGATCGGTACGATCAAGGTTTTGATGTGTGTGTGTCAATATGATTAAGTTGCGTTTTCGTATGATTTTGATGTGTGTGGTTGAGTCATGCAGGACTTGGTGTAACACACATGAGGAGCTTGGCACGGCTAAGTGTGGAAGATCTCTTCCTGGTGCTAGGGTCCTTGAGTCGGTGAAGGATGGTGCATCCGAGGGACTGTCGGATAAGGAGCAACAGAGTGGAGCCAAGGGAAGCAGACTTCAAAGCATACACGAAGGATGACATAAGGATGAGCTGTGGGCTCGTATGCATCTGAGGAACGAGAGCCAAAGGAAGAGGGTTTCAAAGGGCGACTCCAGAGAGGATGAGTATGAGTGTATATTGAGAGCAGTCGATTGGTAGGGAGACCAGTCGACAGATCTTTTTGTGGGTTTCAAACAATAAGGACCAGTCGACTAGCCTGGACGGCAGTCGACTGGCTTGGATGGCAGTCAACTACTGTTTGAAATATAGTCGTTGACTAGTCGACTGATGTTGGGACTGAGTTCTTTCGTCAACAGTTCTTTCCTATATTTAAAGGAAAGCTTTGGGACATGAAGAGGTTACGAATGTGTGATTATGAACCTTTTTGTTTCATGCCCAAAACTTTTAAAGTCTATTCTTTTCCTCAGACCCTAACTTGCATCTTGTAAAAAGGAAGAGAACATTGTGAGAGGTTGCACTCCACCGAGAAGAAGTGAGCTCTAGCCGGAGATTGTCGGGGACTAATCCACCGACGGATTGAGAGATCATCCACCTCAAGGACACGTCGTAGAGTAAGAGCAAGGAATCTCTGAACCACGTAAACGATAAGTCTTAGCGTTTGTATTCTTGATTTCATTGTTTTATATTATTTCCTCTTGCGCAAAGTTAATACTTGTAAAAAGAATCGACGAAAGTTCGACAACGAGCTATTCACCCCCCTAGCCATACGATCATTACCAACATGAAGAATGAGAGGAGATTGACTCTATAATTTCTGATATATGTTGGGGTTAGCTCTCTGCAATGTCGACATTCACATTAAGGATTGACTTTCTACTGTTTTAATATTCTGATGATGGGGTGAATATTTTGGGCGTGAAGGACGGGTCGAGGTTGGTATTCTGAGGTTCTAATATTGACAGTGACTTTCTATGGTTCTGGACTTCTTTATTCTCATCATTTATAATTGGGATTAGCTTTCTGTAATTTTGGTATTTTGTTATCCCAAGTCGGGTCAGTACTACTACACACGTCATTCTCTTATAGAAGGCACATACTTGTTTTCAAGCCTATCTCTCGAATAAGGTACACACTCACTCCAAAGCCTTTCTACCGAATAAGGCACATGTGCACAAAAGCTCTTCTCCCTCCTACAGCAAGCACACAAGTCCTTCTCCTGTAAAAACGCACACACTTGTTTTAAAACTCTTCTCCCAAAGAAATCACACATTCATAAAAGCCCTTCTCATTCCTACATAAGGCACCCAAGGCCTTCACCAAAAGTAGCAACTTGGGAACAACCCTTTTGAGTACATCCCTGGAAAGACTTAAGCCTCTAGGGCTTGGGAAGTAGTGGCATGAGAACATCCCTTTGAGTATATTCTCAGAAAGACTCAAGCCTTCATGGCTTCGAAAATATCGCAACTTAGGAATAATTGTTGGTGCAATCAGCCTCTAGGGATTCGATGTTTGATAATGTACCTAAGTCTGGTCAATTTGACCAAGGGTTGTTCCAAACAAGACTTGATGTTTGGAAGAGGAAAGTATTAACTGGAGATTAGGCAAGAAATGTCCAGGTAAGTGAAGCTGGACCCAAGTGAGTGAAGTCATTATAAAGTCATTTTCAATTCATTTGTATTTGTATTTGGTTTCTTGTTATGTTCTTATATGAACATGTTGTAAGAGGTTTCTCCGTTTATGGAAGATATCCGAAAAGTAAAAGTTCATCACGGTGAGAAATTATTAGGAGTCTTGGCTTAGACACCTAAGTCTCTATTTGGATAGGGTGAGGAGAGGTCTTTAATGGAAAGGGAAGGGAGGAGAAGAAATGGAAAGGGAGAGTAATTTCCTTACACTCCAAAATGAAATGTAAGGAAATAGGTCATTTGAGAGGTAAGGGAGCGTAAAAGTTTTCCTTCCCTCCCCTCGCCTCCTTTCTAAATTAAACAAGGGTAAAGATTATCTTCCTTTTACTTACCCTTCCCTCACCTCCTCCCAAATAATAAGTAAATCCTAGAGTTGTGCATGTGACGTCTGATCCTGTCGCGAGGTGAGGTGGAAGTCCCAAGGGCGGGATGGTCCCCTGAGCGACACGAGCGGCTGGGGTGGCACCGACCTGGCTCCGATCTGGCAATTGCCTGCAAAACAGTGGTCGTTAGCAAACCCGCTGGGGAGTTTCCCCAGTCAGACACTCCGACGGTCAAGTCAGTATCCGCAGGATATATAGTAGAGCAAATGGAAAAACAGTGGAAGAAAGAGCTCGCGCGCATACCTGCGGAATAAGGAGTGGAGAGCTTATATAGCCGGGGGAGCTGACAACCCCCTGTCCGTGTTGACGAGATAGGGGTGTGGCAACTGTCAGCTCGTATGAGAGCACCTGAAAGTACCGCGGCATGGCGCGGGGTGCTGAGGCAGTACGAAGGTACTGAGTTGGCGGGATAACCGCAAGGGGTGTCATAAATGGGCAAGATGTGTAGTACCCCGACATCAAGCTCGTACCCCGGATGTAATGACATAGGCCGGCGTAGGGACGATCTAGTCTGTAGCTCGAGCACCGGCCGGCGAGTCCAAGTGTCAAGGACTAGGTCGGGTAATGGCCAGGGAGCATAGGCCGCCACACGTCCGACTGGGAGAGTTGAGGCGCGGGGTACGCCCTGAGTCGGGGGTCTGTTGGGCTACATTTGTCTGGTTCTGTCTCGGTTCGTGGGTTGTCGGATTCATGGGATGTTGAGGGAGTGTGGGCTGCCACATGCCTGACTGAGTTGCCCGACCTAGGTTCGGATCGGGGTGCGGATTTAGGTGACTGAGTTAGGAGACGCTCGGGATCGACTCGACCGACCCTGCCTAGGGTCGGTCGGTGAGCGCCTTGGGGATTTCCCGGCTCCAGGACTCCCCTGGTGAGGTCATCGTCGGCCCTTCTGCTGGGCCTTCATGGCGCCAGGCTGGCTGGCTGTGCGGGCCGAGCTACCCGTAAGCAAGGCCGAGATCATAAGCGTCCCCCTCGAGTCTAGTCGAAGGAGGCGTCGAGTCCGACTGACTGGACTATCATCTCCTGAAGCGAGCCTGGCGCACCTGAATGGCCTGACCCCTTCTTGCGACCCTGGAGGTCGTCTGTGGGCGGGCATCCTGATCGGCCGAACCTGTTCCATCACCCGTCTCTTCGATTCTGGCTCCCCGGGATGCCCGAGCATATTCGAATCTCATGCATTTATTACCGTATTTAACCGCTACAACACGTGTCTCTTCCCTGAGCGACAAGGCGTCCACCGCCTGTTATGTCGAATGATGAGCTTGCACGTGGGGCACTCCGCCCCCGGGACTTCTCTAGGCCTGATCGGATGGCTCGCGTTCCCTGACGCTTTTTCACCGGCCCGCCATCGGGCGACCGTCCTTGCCTCCGGGGCCCTATAAATAGGAACTCACTGGGCATTTATTTTACCCTTGCCTTTTTTTACTCCCGACATCGAAGCGCCGCTCAGTCCTCTACTAGGGTTCCGGCAAGGCATTGTTCTTCGTGCACCTTCTCCGGCGAGTTTTCCCTGGGTTAGTTTTGCTTCTCTGGTTCACTTTCAATGGAGGCTTCATCTCTTCCCCACTCCCCTTTTTCATCTGGCTTATTTTCTCTCTGTAGCTCTTCGGCTCGATCTACGACATGGTCGTTTGCTATATAATTCAGGCTCGGGACCTGAACCAAGCCAAGTCCCAAGAGGAGAGACTGGAGGCTCGGCTCCGTCATGCATAGCTGCAATCCAACGATGAGGCCTTGAACAGCCTGCGGGCTGAGAACTTGGCCCGACAAGAGCGCGTCGCTCGCGCGGAGGCGTGTCTTGAGGAGCACCTGATGGAACTAGACACAGCTAACGCGGCAGTCATCCAGGCATGGCGCCAAATCACCCGCCTGAAATACACAGAGTGCCAGGCCCAAGACCTTGAGCACCAGGCTCAGGTCGAGCTGGCTAAGGTTAAGGCAGAGCTCCCGGAGGTGAGCCAGTCAGCTGCTGTATTACGCGCCACTCTGACGGGCAAGGAGGAGGAGTTGACTGCTCGCTCGAGAGACCTTCCCCGAATCAGGAGGCAGCGCGCTGTCCTGGAGTCGAAACTAGAGATAGCTCAGAAGGAGCTAGAGGCGGTACGGGCTCTTGCCGCGCCCCAGCAACACGCCCGAAGGCCTTAGACTTGTGCTATCCCTTTTTTGCTTTTTCAGTTTGGATAGAGGCCGAGCCTTATTTTTGTAACAACACTACTATGAATGTTAGTCTTTTCCTTTACCCTTCTGTACGCGTATGCTTCACGTTTAAGTGTTGGGGGTCCGGGTGCAAGCGACCCGAGTGAGGGGATGTTTGCCCGCCCCATTTTGACGAGCGAACACATGAAATACCACGCGCGAGGGTTTCTACATGTCAGACACACGGGAAGGAGTGCAACTAAGCGATTCAACCTTTGTGAGCGACAAAATTAAATACTTGAGCACCATGGCTTCCAAGTGCTAGCCGCTCGGGCAAGATCGACAGAGCGGATGAAGCCCAGATCTGTGTCGATTGAGTGAAGCTGCCGGCTCGGGCAGTTTGGAGCATCATCGTTGAGTGAATTTGAATTTGGGGAGTGTGGGTAACCAACGCACCCGATTTAGGAGTCAAGGCAAGGAAGTCCTTAAGACTTACCCACCCATAGATCTCATACAAACGAAAAATAGTGGACTCGATTCGGCCTTACTCAGGGAGCATGGGTTGCCACGCATCCGACTGAGAGCCGGTACGAGGGGTGGATGGGAGCGGATCCCGAGTTATAGCTCGTGAGAACGAGAGTCTGGACACTTACTCAAGCCGATTCTCAGGAGCGTGGGTCGCCACGCGTCCAATCGGAGACACTGAGTATAGTGGGGCACGGGAGCTGAGCCAGTCTATAACTTGCTGGCAAGGCAAGAGTCTAGGCACTCGGTAGGGCAAGACTCAGGGGGCGTGGGTCGCCACGCGTCCGGCTGAGAGCCGAGCCGAGGGTCGTGGGAGCATGCCCACTTATAACTCGCGAGAGCGAGAGTCTGGCTTTTCGTCCGGGGACATCTCAGCGAGCGTGGGTTGCCACGCGTCTGGCTGAGAGTCGAGCCGAGAGTCGTGGGAGCAGACCCACTTATAACTCGCGACAGTGAGAGTCTGGCTTCTCGATTGGGGACATCTCAGGGAGCGTGGGTCGTCACGCATCCGACTGAGAGCCGATCCGAGAGTCGTGGGGGTAGACCCACTTATAACTCGCGAGAGCGAGAGTCTGGCTTCTCGGTCGGGGACATCTCAGGGAGCGTGGGCCGCCACGCGTCTGACTGAGAGACAATCCGAGGGTCGTGGGAGCAAGTCCACTTATAACTCGTGAGAGTGAGAGTCTGGCTTCTCGGTTGAGAACATCTCAGGGAGTGTGGGCCGCAACGCGTTCGACTGAGAGCTGATCCGAGGGTCGTGGGAGCATGCCCACTTATAACTCACGAGAGCGAGAGTCTGACTTCTCGGTCGAGGGCATCTCAGGGAGCGTGGGCCGCCACACGTCTAACTGAGAGCCGATTCGAGGGTTGTGGGAGCATGCCCACTTATAACTCGCGAGAGTGAGAGTCTGGCTTTTCGGTCGGGGACATCTCAGGGAGCGTGGGCTACCACGCGCCCGACTGAGAGCCGATCCGAGGGTCGTGGGAGCAAGCCCACTTATAACTCGTGAGAGCGAGAGTCTGGTTCTCGGTCGGGGACATTAGAGAGAGTGTGGGTCGCCACACGTCCGGATGAGAGTCGATCCGAGGTTCATGGGAGCAGGCCCACTTATAACTCGCGAGAGCGAGAGTCTGGCTTCTCGGTTGGTGACATCTCAGGGAACGTGGGGCGCCACGCATCCGACTGAGAGCCGATCCGAGGGTCGTGGGAGCAAGCCCACTTATAACTCGCGAGAGCGAGAGTCTGGCTTCTCGGTCAGGGACACCTCAGGGAGCGTGGGCTGCCACGCGTATGACTGAGAGCCGATCCGAGGGTCGTGGGAGAATGCCCACTTATAACTCGCGAGAGCGAGAGTCTAGCTTCTCGGTTGGAGACATCTCATGGAGCGTGGGTCGCCACACATCCGACTGAGAGCCAATCCGAGGGTCGTGGGAGCAGGCCCACTTATAACTCGCGAGAGCGAGAGTCTGGCTTCTCGGTCGGGGATATCTCAGGGATCGTTGGTCACCACACATCCACCTGAGAGCCGATCCGAGGGTCGTGGGAGCAGGCCCACTTATAACTAGCGAAAGCAAGAGTCTGGCTTCTCGGTCGGGGACATCTCAGGGAGCGTGGGCCAACACACGTCCGACTGAGAGCCGATACGAGGGTCGTGGGAGCATGCCCACTTATAACTCACGAGAGCGAGAGTCTGGCTTCTCAGTCGGGGACATCTCAGGGAGCGTGGGCCACCACGCGTCTTCAGGAGGTTGAGCAACTCAGGAAACTGGTCTGGAGTTACATTTTCAGGAGGACGGTTGGGAAGTTGATCTTCAAGGACATAAGCAAGCTTCTCTGCCTTGAGGACTATCCTCGGGTTTCGAAGCCAGTCCATGAAGTTTGGCCCAGTCAGTTTATTGGTGTCCAAAATGGAACGCAAATTCAGAGAAGACATGATCGAATGATTATCCTAGAAATATAAATTGAGTTTATGTGAGAAGAATGATAAAGAATGCATCAACATACATTAATTAAATCCTATTTATTTTTCGAATTGAATAACCCTTTTTATCAATTCGGGAGATCGTAGGAACATCTCCAAATAGGTTGATATCCAACCATAGATAAGAACAACCATGGCTGTGGCCATCAAGTTATTCTTAGCTATGAAGGTAGGTAATTATACCGATTACATATCACATATATGTAACTATCACTTTATACTATCAATTAATTGAATGCTTGCATAAATCATTGGGTTGTTAACTCATTAACAAGTATGCAACATTATACATAGCACCCAACTGCACCTCTCTTTACATCGACCTTGGCTGTGGCACAACAAATCGATGCTCCAAGCTTAAGGCTGACCCATTAATCAAGAAATAGTTTTAATATGGTTGGAGTTCATTCAACCGTTTAGTCAGGCTTGGATGTGTCCAACAACCAAAACTAAGGATTGACCTCTAACTCCAACTATATTAATCATAAACTAATTCCATGGTTTGAACATGTTGAGGTTCAAGTCAGGCATGGATGTGTCCATCAACCCAAACGAGAAACAAAACTCTGATTCTAATCATATTAATGGAAGGTGTTAGCCTTAATATTTTGTAAGGGGTTTTGGGTCTCATCCTTTCTTTTCTAATCACATTCATGACATTTAATTATGTCATGCACTAACGATTTCCTTAATAAAGTATGTATGTGACTTAATTTATCAAGTCTCATTAATTGGATTAGGAACCGGATTTCTTAATCCCAATTTCATACTTTATTCAAGGAATTATTTTGGGAAACAATTTCCTAAATTGTCATAATCAATTTCGGAAATAATATATTTAAGACTTTGATTTCTCTAAATCAAATCTTATTAAATTAAGAGACAGATTCCCTTAATTCAACCACATATTATTTTCATGAAAATCTTATTTAAGAAAACTCAATAGGAAACCATTTTCCTAATTAATTTTGGAGACAACAATATGTATGAACATCAAATAAGGAAATTATCCAAAATTTTCAAGATTTGATTACATATTTTATTTATGGACTAATTAATTACAACAAATTATTTTCTAAGGGTGGCTCCCTGAGGCTCAGATACCCAAAGAAAAGTAATTTGTCGTAAATCCAATTTGGTCCGCTCCCCGAGGCGGAACCAAATTGAACATGACAATTTTATTCAAAATAGGAAATTAAATTACAACAACTAACTTTAATTTGGGTGGCTCCCCGAGGCACTCCCCAAAGTAAAGAATTTTGTTGATAATTTAAAACCCAATTTGAATTTAATCGTCAATTAACGTTCCATAAATTTGTCTAGACTTTCTCGAAAGAAAAGTGCCCAAAATCGCGAGATTTCAAAATAGTTTTCAGAATAATTGTAAGTTTCTGGTACAAAGAAAACGTACATATTTCCAAAGTTAGAAAATTTCCAAAATATGAAATTTCCAAAATTGGAAAGATTACAAAGATGGGAAGATTTCACAATTACCATAAAATTTCAGAAACTAAGATATTTCAAAAGTTTACGAAATTTCATGAGGATTTCCAAACTTTGAAATTCCTAAATCTAAAATTTATTATAATTGGAAAGTTTCCATAATTGTAAAATTTTCCGAAATTGAGATTATGACAAAGTGTTCCGCAAAATAATTATATGATTATGTCGAACACTAACCGGCTCTGATACCACTGTTGGGACCGGGTGCATGTTGACATGGATACGGGTTCGTAAAATTTTAAATTTTTACGTGCAGCGGAAGAATTAGCATAAATAATTTCTCAAATTATTTTAACCACGTATCTAGCATGCAACCTTATGATGTGTGGACATGATCATAAATTAAAACTTTGCGGAAAAGTAAACTAATTTACTTGGTACCTCGCGTAACTCGAAGAAAGGGACGAGATCCAACCGTAGCGTCCCTTGGAAGCTCCGCCTCTATTCGCGTCCACGCCGAGTTCTCTTCGGGATGACTTCGCAAAGTCACGAGTTTTGTGCCGACGAGAACTACTAGATTCTCTAAAGGCACAACTAGAAGATCAAGAGAGAAGAAAGGAAACTAACCGCCAAGAAACGGAATCTAAATTCCGGGAAGGAAGGAGATGCGACCCGCTTCTTCTTCTTCTTCTTTGGCTCCTTCTTGGTGATGACAACTCACGGCAATCCCTTGGAAAGGGAGGGTGGTGCGCCGGCCCTAGGTGGAGGAGGCGCCGGCCCTAAGGTGAGCAAAGGGGCGCCGGCCCTAGGAGGAAAGGAGAAGGAGAGATTAAGAGAGAGAGGGAGAGAATTAATCTCTTGATCAACTCAATTGATTGGAATTCAAGGCTTCCCTTTGGTTCCTTTATATAGTAGTCTCTCCCTTGCTAAGTCTCCTCTTTAACGGAATTAACGGAATTAATTTTCATAAGAAATTTATCTTATAAATTTTCTTATGAATTATTCCGTTATGCTTAGTTTTATTATAACTAACTTTATAATAAAACAAATACTTCTCTCCTTTAATTATGGAATAAATTTTACAAGAAATTTATAAATCTTCTTTATTATGGAAAAATCAATTCGTAATTGATTTTATAAAATTAAAATAAACCATTCCATGGATCATTTTAATTTCCATAAAAGAATAAATTTCTACAAATTTCTTTATATAAATTTCTTTATACAAATTTATTTATCCATAATTTATAAAACAAATCGCGCTAGATTTATTTTATTAATTAAACCAAATAAATTGGTTTCTCCCCATTGTAGTGGTCGGCCAAACCAAAGAGGGTGGGCACCCTCTTTGGCCGGCCACACCAAGGCCTTTCTCCTCGCGAATTAAACTCATTTAATTCGCCCAATAAGCCTTCAAAAGACTTAGCCATTTTTAGCTTCCGTTGCGCCTCTGATTAACTCAGATTCGACTTATTTCTCTTGATCGGAAAATCCAATTTTCAACTCGTTTTAAATCCCTCGGATTACTCGTAGTGCGTGTAACTAAATAGGCTTTCGATTTATGTTGGCCGTCTATAATCAATCAATTATAGAACGGTCATGAGTGGCACCTAGTAGTACATCATGACCCCCAATTAATCGAAAGATCAACGGTTGACCTCAGAAATTATTCTGAAACCCTTCAGCAGCTATAATGAATCGTGCCTCATTCCCTTCACCATCTTATACCCACTTGGTTCAGGACACGGTCTATGTGTGTCAGTCCCCACTAGGCTGACTACGTCACACCTAGCCCAAGTAGTGTCTTTCTCGTCCTTTGGATTTATAATTACTCTCATGTATTTAAGAGACTCATACTCTAAACTTGATATGCTCTGGCCAGAGGCTTTGAGTAACAATCCGACGATAGGCCTGGGTATACATCTCCTCGCAAGGAGTGGTGAATCCTTTGTAGGCTGTTCAAACATCTTCGGGCACTTCGGCTTATACCCAATCATCCTGGGTCCACACCTCCTCGGAGATGCTTGCTTAAGATGTTAAAGTATAAGTCTCCATGACCAAGATGACTTGAACACCGCAAGTCAAAGGAACATCGCACTTAAGCTGCAGTAAGAACTTCATTGACATATCTATATAGATTACCATATGAAGTTTTACAGCTAGTCACTCCAATGAACTAGTTCCCTTAACTAGCATCCATGTTTATCTCCGGACATCCCAATGTCACCAGCCAGTGAGAATCAGCTGATTAGAGAATAACCCATGCTAGTCTCAACAGAATTGATAGTGTCCGTTTTTATCAATTCATCGACTAGGGATATTTTCAATACTTCACAATTGCACATGTAGAGATAATCACTAGTTGTGATCCCATCACAAATTCTCTTATGCTGTGAATTGTATTGCGGACATTCAGTAGATGAGTTTAAGATCCCAATCAAATACACAAACATGTATACTCAAATAGTGAATTATCATTTATTAAAATAAATATTTACAATCATAAGGCGATTGCCTTAGGACACTTCTCTCATATCACTAACACGTGGGTCGCCACGCGTCCGGCTGAGAGTCGATCTTAGGGTCGTGGGAGCAGGCTCACTTATAACTCGCGAGAGCGAGAGTTTGGCTTCTCGATTGGGGACATCTCAGGGAACGTGGGCCGCCACACAATCCGAGGGTCGTGGGAGCAGACCCACTTATAACTCGCGAGAGCGAGAGTCTGGCTTCTCGGTCGGGGACATCTCAGGGATCGTTGGTCGCCACACATCCGGCTGAGAGCCGATCCAAGGGTCGTGGGAGCAGGCCCACTTATAACTAGCGAAAGCGAGAGTCTGACTTCTCGGTCGGGGACATCTCAGGGAGCGTGGGCCAACACGCGTCCGACTGAGAGCCGATACGAGGGTCGTGGGAGCATGCTCACTTATAACTCGCGAGAGCGAGAGTCTGGCTTCTCGGTTGGAGACATCTCAGGAAGCGTGGGTCGCACACGTCCGACTGAGAGTCGATCCGAGGGTAGTGGGAGCAGGCCTACTTATAACTCGCGAGAGCGAGAGGCTGGCTTCTCGGTCGGGGACATCTTAGGGAACGTGGGTCGCCACGCGTCCGACTGAGAGTCGATCCGAGGGTCGTCGGAGCAGACCCACTTATAACTCACGAGAGCGAGAGTCTGACTTCTCGGTCGGGGACATCTCAGCGAACGTGAGCCGCCATGCGTCCGACTGAGAGTCGAACCAAGGGTCGTGGGAGCAGGTCCACTTATAACTCATGAGAGCGAGAGTCTGGCTTCTCGGTCGGGGACATCTCTGGGAACGTGGGCCGCCACGCGTCCGACTGAGAGCCGATCCGAGGGTTGTGGGAGCAGGCCCATTTATATCTCGCGAGAGCGAGAGTCTAGGACACTTGGCCATTTATACGAGAAGACGGATCTTTCACTATTCCCATGAGTTTACATAGTACAACTTTTTCTAACAGCCTGCCTGGCGGGAGCTTCTTCGGGCTAGCTCGTCGGAAATCATGAGCACCCTCCCTGGATGGCGTTTTGTCGGTTGGCCTGCTGCTCCTCTATCTCGTCATGTTCCTGGAACAAGCCGCAAGCGAGCGAAGGCTCCCGTTCGAGTCTTTTGTCGGCCAAGGGGAGGTTTCGACCATCTCGACCCGGGTCCTGCCTGGGGGAGGCTTGCCTTCTTCGTTCGGGTGTAGCTGTCAGGGGAGCTTGACCCCGTCCGAACTGACGGCACTCTTCCGTGTTGTGCGTGCGGCTGTGATTGAATGTGCAGTAGGGCCTCCAGTGGGTCGGCAGGCACACCTGAGCCACTTGCTGCACTTGCCGATGCTCTGCTCCGGTTCGGTCCGCGGACCCCCGTGGGCTGCGAATGGGCCCGCTCAGCGATCGGTTTGATTGCACGGGAGTCGGGAGTGGTGCGTTGGCCGACCCCTTCTTCCGAGCGGCCTGTGCTTCTTCCTCATTGATGTATTAGACGACCATTCCTAATAGGCTGTCAAAGTCCTTGGGGGCTTCCGGATGAGCGAGCGAAAGAAATCTCCCTCTTGTAGTCCTTGGGAGAAAGCGCTAATCAAAACTTCTGGGGCGGTCGTTGGCACGTCCAGTGCCACCCCATTGAATCTCCGAATGTAGGCCTGGAGCGATTCCTTCAGGCCCTACTTCAATGCAAACAAATTAATGCTTGTCCTGTGATGCCTTCGGCTACTAGCGAAGTGCTGGAGGAATGCCCTCCTAAGCTCTTCGAAACTGGAGATCGACCCGTTGGGTATCTGGCTGAACCACCGTTGCGCGGCTCCAGAGAGCGTTATCAAGAAAGCTCGACACTTCACACCCTCAGGGTACTGGTATAGCAGGGCGGCACTCTCAAATTTCATGAGGTGCTCTTCAGGGTCGGTGACCCCCGCGTACTCAGGCATGGTGAAGAATCTGAGATGCCTGGGGACCGGATCCTCCAAGATCCAAGAAGCAAAAGGGTTGTGCGCTCGAGCGGTCGGCGGCGCGCCGACTAGGGCTTTTCCCTTATCGCGGCGCGGCAAGCGCGTTCACTGGACACAGATGCCTCGATCAGCGCGGGCTCCGCCGCGTTGGCCCGGTTGTGGTGCGCAAGTGGGACGGAAGAGGTCGAGTCTCCTTCTGGCGGAACGGTCTTTCCCCGACCTCCTGAGGTATTAGGTGCCACGGGTTCCTGGATTCGAGTCGCTGGGTCATCAACGCGCGACAGCCTCAGTGGGGATCCCCAAGCTCGGGCGGCTGAGAGGAGCTCGTACTCCTCGGGCGTAACGGTCATCGCGACCCGATTGGGCGCTTCCATCATACGCCTCCGATCAGGCTGAGTGTCCTCCTTCTAGCGCCAAATTTGATCCTGTCGCGAGGCGAGGTGGAAGCCCCAAGGGCGGGATGGTCCCCCGAGCGACACGAGCGGCTGGGGTGGCGCCGACCTGGCTCCGATCTGGTGATTGCCTGCAAAACAGTGACCGTTAGCAAACCCGCCGGGGAGTTTCCCCGGTAAGGCATTCCGACGGTCAAGTCAGTATCCGCAGGATCTATAGTAGAGCAAATGGAAATATAGTGGAAGAGAGAGCTCGCGCGCATATCTGCGGAATGAGGAGTGGAGAGCTTATATAGCCGGGGGAGCTGACAACTCTCTGTTCGTGTTGACGAGACAAGGGTGTGGCAACTGTCAGCTCGTATGAGAGCAACTGAAAGTACCGCGGCATAGCGCGAGGTGCTGAGGCAGTACGAAGGTACTGAATTGGCGGGATAACCGCGAGGGGTGTCATAAATGGGCAAGGTGTGTAGTACCCCGATGTCATGATCGTACCTCGGATGTAATGACATAGGGCGGCGTAGGGATGATCTAATTCGTAGCCCGAGCACCGACCGACAAGTCCAAGTGTCAAGGACTGGGTCGGGTAATGGCCAGGGAGCATGGGTCGCCACCCGTCCGACTGGGAGAGTTAAGGTGCGGGGTATGCCTTGAGTCGGGGGTCTGTTGGGCTACATTTGTCTGGTTCTATCTCGATTCTGTGGGTTGTCGGATCTATGGGATGCTGAGGGAGAGTGGGCCGCCACGTGCTTGGCTGAGTTGCCCGACCCAGGCTCGGATCGGGGTGTTTAGGTGACTGAGTTAGGAGACACTCGGGATCGACTCGACCGACCCTGTCCGGGGTCGGTCGACAAGCGCCTTGTCGATTTCCCGGCTCCAAGACTCCCCTGGTGAGGTCATCGTCGGACCTTCTGCTGGGCCTCCGTAGTACCAGGCTGGTTGGCTGTGCGGGCCGAGCTACCCATAAACAAGACCGGGATCAACGTCGATATTGATTCATGTTTCCATTACATATTCAAACCAGGAGCATAAAATCAATATTAAAAGTGATCAGAGCTATCTCTCCCTCTAACTCGCACGGTTCTGACATATCTTTCTTTTCAAATTCATCTATAAGGTAAATTCAAATACAACTTATGGGCACATAAAACTAACCTTCGAGATATTCACTAATTCATATTCTCAAACAGGTTTAATTACTTCCGGTCCTCGTTTACCTCGAGACAAACTAAGGGAATTAAACCTCAAATCTTCTATTTACTAAACGTCTTATGGATAAGGGTTCATTGTATCACTATCCTTTTCATAGAAAGCAGCTCATCGATAAGCATTACATAGACACCATCTATTCAGTTTTGGATGGATGAGCTAGAAAGAAAGTTAAAATTACATTTATTAAAAAATTTAAAATACATTTAAAATGATATAAGCATATATTTAAATAATCAATAAATGTCCCAATTAAATAATATAAACTTATGACAATTATGATACATAAAAAAAAAAGAAAACACAAAGAGGTTGACAATGTTAAAATAAAATTTATTTAAATTTAAATGATATGTAAATAGGAAATAAAATCTCATAACATAGAAAATTTTATATAGTCAATTAAAATAATTTTTTTTATTATTGTTGTTGCTGCAAGTAAACCCAAGAAACTATATGACTAGAGTAAGCAAATAATTAATTAATCTCTCAACTACATTGCAATCTAGCTCATTAACGGTAAACAATGACACAAACCCTAATTCACTTGCCTTCTCATTCCCTTGCCATACAAACAACACGTACATCACCATTTTTTTGTTTTCTTACTTTTCTCAGGAAGCATATTAATATATATATCTCCCCAAGCTGATCACAGAAACTGGCAGTGGTACCTTCCCACTCACTGTGTCACTGCCACCTCCCAATTCAACTCTGGGGCGCACCTCACGCAGCATTTTGAGGCCACAGGAGCATGTGAGATGCGAAAGTTGTCTGATCGTTAGCCTGAAACTGTAAACAACACCCCATTCAATGCACACTCCTTCAAACCTTTCACTGTTTTGGAATGACCAGACCACGCATCAAACGCCCAGAGCTCACTTCTCTTTCCTTAATGGAAAGCCACACCACGTCCCTCCCTTTCTTCCCTCTCCCATCACATCACACCCAACTTTACTATTCCACTCTGTTCTCCTTCTTCATCTTCTTCACAAGGGAAAAAGGAGGAGGAGGAAGCGTCGCAGAGGGAGAGGGGAGATGGGGAGAGGAAAGATCGTGATCAAGAAGATCGAGAACCCAACGAATCGGCAGGTGACTTACTCCAAGAGGAGGACGGGGATCATGAAGAAGGCCAAGGAGCTCACTGTGCTCTGCGATGCGCAAGTCTCCATCATCATGTTCTCCAGCACCGGGAAGCTGTCCGAGTACTGCAGCCCTTCCTCCGAGTACGAAGATCTCCTTTTGAAATCTGTTTCTGTCGCCGATCTCTTCTATCTGTCTTTCTGAAGGAAAAAAAAATTGATTTTGCTTCTTTTTTTTTCTTAGAACGAAGGCGATTTTTGATCGCTACCAGCAAGTAACTGGGATCAACCTGTGGAGCGCGCAATACGAGGCAGAAACTCTCTGATCTTCTAATTCCTGTTTGCTCGATTTGTTCTTGAGCTTGATCTGCTTGATGTTTTTTCTTTTAAACTTTTATTTTTTTCTCAGAAAATGCAAAACTATCTGAACCACCTGAAGGAGATCAACAGGAACCTCCGCAAGGAGATCAGGTAGGCGATCGAAGTGCAGTTAGATTTCGGTAGAGATGGACGAGTTTGCATGTTCTTGAACTCTTGCGTTCATGGCGGAGCAGGCAGAGGATGGGGGAGGGATTGGACGGCATGGGGATCAAGGAATTGCGCGGTCTTGAGCAAAACTTAGACGAGGCTTTGAAGGTTGTGAGGGAAAGGAAAGTAAGCAAATCAACTCGCTTGTTTCTTTTTCTACCTGTCGATCATAAACAAAAACATTAAAAAGAAAAAAATTGAAGAATTATAATATCACGTTTCACTGTTTCTTTGTGCTTAATGGCAGTATCATCTGATAGGAACTCAGACAGATACCTACAAGAAGAAGGTAAACACTGATTTCTTGCTGATGTTTCTTAGAACTTAACTCGGTAAACAGCCTAATTACTTAATTTATTTAATCGTCTTCTTAAACCTTCAATGGATGCAGTTGAAGAGCGCCCAAGAAGCACATAGGAACCTTCTACAAGATCTGGTATTTAGTTAGTTAGGATTGTTGTTGTTACTGAACAAACAATGTGTTACGGTTATCATTATCGTTAGTTGCGGTTTGGATTATCTTCAGGAGATAGAAGGCGATCAGGCTGCTTACGGTTATGCGGTCGACGACACGGGCAGCCAGGACGGGCCGGTGGTGCTCGCTGATGGTGGGTCGCACATCTATGCGATCCAAGTTCAACCCAACCAGCCCAATCTCCAAGGGATCGCGTATGGGTTCTACGACTTGCGTCTCGCTTAGTCATGCTAATAATTACTATGTCATGGTATTTATTAAGTAGTAATCTACCTGGTGTCTCTTATGCACGAACTATTTGGTCTGTTTACTTCTTGTTTACTTTGATGTTTCCATGAATAGTATCTCTGCGATGTTAATTGCTCTGCTTTAATAACTTGTAATTTAAAGGTGGGTGAGTAAGAGAGAAAATTTTGTTTACTGGGAAGGGGAGGGAAAAGATGGGACCTGAAGTGCCTGCTTTTTATGATTTGCAAAAATGAAAAGGCCGGCGAGCCCCACATCTCTTCCCAGACACCAAACACGGCTCTTCTCCGATCAGACCGCATGGGCGGTTTTAGGATACGACCGCTGAAAGTCCGACGCCTGGTTCAGCCATGTCAGGAGATCAGCGGTGGCGATGGGATGAATGCATGTCATGGCAATGATTTAGCTCGATCGGCATGGTTAATGAAAAAAATATTTATTTGTATATTTTCAACTATATTTATTTATTCTTAATTTTTCACGTTAAAATTATTTTGAGAGCTTTACCTGGTTTACTAGGATGAAATGAATATATTTTATAAAATAATGTCGATAATAGAATAGAATAGAAGAAGATTTTAATGGAGAATTTAGTTGTTACGCTAGTTCGATGCTCTCTTCTATATCAAATGAGAGTTATAAAATCAAACATATCAAATGAGAGTTTAAATCAAACATATAGACTTTCATGATTGTATTACATTATATAAAAGTTATTAATGATAATATTCTTGATTATATTTAACTTATAATGCTTATCTTCTTGAATATAGCAAGGTTCTGAGAATCGGACCGGACATCGAACCGGTCGAAGCAAGGGTTCAGAGGTTCAACCGGTTTAACCGGGGGTCCAACCGGGATATAACCGGTATATAATAAAACATGTATTTATATAAATATATGAAACTAACAACTTATCCAACTATTTTCTTCAAGATTAGATTAACTAGGTCGAGCATGTGATATATTTTTGTAAGCAACTCAGTACAGTATTCTTGAAAAAAAAGATTAGTTTCGAAGAAAAATTCAAGTTTAAAACCATTAGATTCAAGAAATCTGGATACGAATTGAAGAATCTTATTAAAAGTTAAAATTATATTACAATAGCATTTGTTCATCGATAAACACTTAAATAGGGGAACTAATAAAGTACATGCAAAATTACACATCCAAATATGTCATATATTGCTGTCATCATATGCCAGCACGACGACACAACAAAGCTGGAGACGGGGCGAGGCTAGTGGCGACCAGGCGAGTCTAGCGGAGGCAGGGCGTTGCGGCGAGACTGGTAGAGGCAGGGTGACGCGACGAGAGGCTGGCGGCGGTGACTCTCTTGCAAGCAAACAACAAGTTTGTTCGTTTGGGACTTTCGGTGAAAGCAAACTAGGTTTTTGACATTTTATTTTTCAATTTTCATTTTTAGTAAGAAAGCAAAATTGTAAAAAGGGGAAAAAAATCAAAAAATGAAAATAAAATAAACCAAGCCGGTTTGACCGGTTTTTCCGGTTTGTCCGGTTCACCGGTTCCCGCCCGGTTCAGAACGGTTCGCATCCGGTTATTGAGTAGCCGGTTTTCAGAGTCAACTCGGACCGAAAATCTAATCGGTTCCCGATTCAATCGGTCCGACCACCCGATCCGGTCTGATTTTCAGAACACTGGAATATAGATATGTCCTTGAAAATTACAAAGTCATTTATTTTCTTGAGAATTGCATTTCTCTTTAGATTTCCAATTAGTGTATTAATTCCAATACTCCCCTTTAATGCACTTTTTCCATGACACCAATTTATTGAAATAAAAAATAAAAAAATTTGGAATAACCATTTTGAATTGATTATCTAATAAAATGATACTTGATTACAATATGTTTTATACGATCATGATTGATTAGACTGTTGTCGATAACAATGGCTAACTATTATCACAATACAAGATGGTTTGTTCTGCTTTTGCAATAGCAATATACTATGCTTGGACTGAGCTATACTTTATTGTTTTCTTAAATCCATGAATATATTCCAGAACAAGAGAAAAAATATAACCTAAAGTGTTTTTCATATCATCAAGACAACCAGTAAAATCACTATTAGAATAACCATTTGATCTTGAGTTTTCAACCATCTTGTATAAAATTCCATAGTCAATGGTACCTTGCAAATACCTCAGAACTCTTTTTGTCACTCCATAATGAATTTGACTTGGCTCTTGCATGAATCTGGACAGTAAACTTGCTACAAACATTGTATCAGATTTGGTAACTTTTAAATAAAAATTACTTCCAATAAAACTTCTATATTTTGTAGCATCAACCTTTTGGGCTCCATCTTTTTTCTTAACTTCTCATTCACCATTAATGGAGTATCGACAACTTTACATCCCAATAAATTAAACTTCATGAGAACATTTTCGATATACTTTCTTTGAGAAATAAAAATCTCATTTTTCATTTGAGATATTTCAATTTCCAAAAAATAAATGTAGTAGCCCTAAATCAGTCATCTTATAAGTGCTCATCATATCATTTTTGAAATGATGAATCAAGATTAAGTCATCAACATATATTGAAACGATAAGAAAAATATCTTCCCTTCTTAAGACATAGAGAGTATGCTCATTTTGATTTCTTTGAAGACCTCTTATAGTAAAATATTTATCAATCTCAGCATACTAGGTTTGAGAGATTTGCTTCAACCCACAGAGACTTTTTCTCAACTTGTAGATTTTATTTTCTTCCCCTTTTACAAAGAAATCTTATGGTTGCACCACGTATACTTCCACTTTTAGAACACTATTCAAAAAGGCCGACTTGATATCAAGTTGATAAACCTTCTATTTCTTTTGTGCAAAAAGAGCTTCAAATAATCTCCAATCTTGTCACAGGAGCAAATGTTCATTGAAGTTAATACCTGATTTTGAGAAAATCCTTTAGCTATAAGTTTTACTTTGTATTTTGGACACTTCCATCTTGATTAACTTTTGTTTTGAAAAACCATTTAATTCCAAATATTCCTTGGCCTTTTGGATGATCAACACTGCCATGTTTGATTTTTCTCAATCATAGCGAGTTCATCATGCATGACTTTTCTCCGAACTTCATGTTTATTGGCTTCTTCAAAGCATTTTGGTTCAACTTCAGAAATATTATATGATTCATATATTTCACTTAATCATCAAGTTAGTCTTGGGGAACTTTATGAAAAAAAAAAAAAAACTTGCACTAGAAGTTGACTTGATGGAGTTTGAAAATTACCTTCAGAACTTATTATTATAGAATTTTGCTGAAAAGAAAAACCTGCACTTTCACTTGGACTTGCTGGTGTTGATGAAGATAATATAGCATCTTGTGCTCATGGTTGCTCATGCTCTTCTAATTTCTTCTTCCAATTTCAGTCTCTGCATTTTCATTGAAAATAACATCACCAATCACAATTAGTTATTTAGCTTCCAGATCATTTAATCGATACGTTTTTGTGTTAGAACTATATCCGACAAATACACATTTCTTGCTTTTCTCAATGAACTTAGTTCTATTTTCAGGAGGAATGCGAGCATAACATATGCAACCAAAAACTTTTAAATGCCTTACTAATGGCTTGACTCCACTCCCAGTTTGAAAAAGAGTCTTATACTTAATTGCCTTGGTTGGACTTCTATTGAGAATATACATAGTTGAATGTATAGCTCCTACCTAAAATTCTTTAGTAATAATTTCTCATTTAGCATGGATGTTGGCATCTCTATAATGGTTCTGTTCTTCCTTTCAACTATGTCATTTTGTTTGCCGGTTATATCCTATTGTCAATTGCTTTCAAATTCCTTCATCTTTGTGAAAAATTTCAAATGCTTAAGAGGTATATTCTCTCCCTTTGTCATTTCGAATTGTTTTAATATTATAACCACTTTACTTTTCAGCAAAGGCCTTGAATCTCTTGAAGATAAGAAAGGTTTCTAATTTTTCTTTCAGAGTCATTCTTGAAAATCATCAATAAATAAGACAAAGTAATTCTGCTGGCCCAAGAATGTAGTTCATATTTTTCCACAAATATCAATGTGAATCAACTTTATAAAGGTGCTTTTGTTTGCCAAGAACTTTATTGTAGAAATGAATTCCAATGTTGCTTACCCTGATACACTCTTCACAAAGATATATTACAGATTCAATTTTAGGCAACTCCCTTACCATGTTTTTCTATTAGAGAAGCTTCAGACCATTAAAGTTCAAATGACATAACCTTTTATGCCACAGCCAAGTGTCTTGTCAAACTTCACTTTTCATTACCATAATAACTTCATCTTGAAGATTAATAGAGAAATTTCTATTTCTCTTAGTTTTCACACAAGCGATCATCAAATCTCTTTCTTTTTTTTAATCAAAAATAGTGCAATTACCATCTTTGAAATGAAGGTGCTAGCCATTTTCAACTAGTCGCCCCACACTCAATAAATTTTATTGAGTTCAAGCACAAAGATCACATCATTGGCATATTTTGTATCTCTTTTTGTTTCAACTGAAATTTTCTCTTTGCCTTTCGACTTCACTATAACACCATTTCCTAATTTCACTTTAGAAATAATTGAAGAATCGAGATTAAGAAAAAATATTTTAATTACCTAACATGTGTATAACGACTCGGCCCGTCGACCCGACCCCTCGGCCCCTTAGGCGTTCACTTGGCTATCAGGATTCATAAACTCTAGTACTTAGCCTGGAGGTCTAGAGTTTGAATCCTGAGAAAGGTAAAAATCCACTGGCCAGGGGTGGAAAGTTCTTGTGAGTAACAGCACGGTCGACGGTCGACGACCAAAGGGGCTAAGTTGTTGGGCCGCCAAAAATGAAATTTGGCCGCCCAAGGGCCCGAGGGGTCGGGTCGACGGGCCGGGTCGTTACAATAAAAAGGCGCCATTTTATTGTAACGACCCGGCCCATCGACCCAACCCCTCGGCCCCTTGGGCGACCAAATTACATTTTTAGCGGCCCAACAACCTGGCCCCTTAATTTGGTCGTCGATCGTCGACCGTCGTTCCTCGCAAGAACTTCCCACCCCTAGCCAGTGGATTTTTGTCTTCCTCGGGATTCGAACTCTAGATCTCTAGGCTAAGTACTAGTGTTTATGAATCCTGATAGCCCGCGCTCACTTGGCTATCAGATTCAAGGAACCTTTATACTTGTCCTGGAGGTCTAAGGTTCGAATCTGGGGAATGTAAAAATCCACTGCCGGGAGTGGGAAAACCCGTAAGGTCTCGGGCTTAGAGAGTTACCTGCGGCCGGGACCAGAGAGGCCGAGATCGCTACAATGTGATTGCTGCAACCATTGTTAAGAAGCCATGTACTATCTTTTTCTTCAAGAGTTGATTGCCAAGCATAGAGCAAATGACCCTCTTCATCATTATTCTCCTTTTTTATCTTGCTGACCTTTTTGAATTTGTAATCATTTTCAATATCTTCAAACTTCTTGCAATGATGACATTGAGGCTTTCCACGATGCTAACAACTTGAAGCAATATAACCTTGCCTTTTGCAAATTATACAAGAAGGCTTTGAATTATCATATACTGAATCTTTTTTTGCTCTTGCAAACTTCCTTTTCAATGAACTCTCCATTATGGAATCTTCTTTTATTACTTTTTTGATCATCTTTGAAATTGCTTCTCTTGAAGGAACTTTGATGTTTGAAATTTAGCTTTGTTGGAAAAGAATTCTCCAAAGGTTGCTCATTACACATAAATCCTTCTTTGCTCATGAGACTCTAAAGATCCCATCAATTCTTTGATCGAAAGAGTAGTGAGCTCTTTAGATTCTTCAATGACAGCAACAATATGTTCAAACTTTTCCGGCAAGCTAATAAGGATTTTTGAATTACCATTTGATCGGCAACATCTTCTCCAAGAATTCTTATATGATTGATTACTTCAATCACTTTAGAGAAATACTATTTAATAGATTCAAATTTCTTCATTTTTAGATTTTCAAATTCTCTGCTAAAAGTTTGAAGTTTGATAACTTTAGCTTTGTTGTCGAATAACCCAAGCATTCTTTGCTGAAGTAGCTCTCATAATTCTTAGAAAGATTGTTGTGGTGACTCAATTTTGAATTTTTGAAAGAGCCTTAGCATCTTTCATTCGATCTACTTTAAGCTTCTCAATATTTGTTGAAAGTTGATTCGTTACTTCAGGTTCTACAAAACAATAGGCAACAATGCTCCATAAGCCTTTAGACAAAAGTAAAGTCTTCATTTTCATCTTTCAAAAATCATAATTTTCTTATCCGAATACTGAATGGTTGAAGATGGACTTGTAGAAATTTGCATTAAAGTGGATGCCATTTTTGAACTTGTAGAAGGCTCCCAAAAAGATCATTAATCCGACTCTGATACTACATTGTTGGAAATGAATATGTTGGTGCTAGAAGCAATAGCTAATCAAACGTAAGTTTTGATATTTGCAAAGGTTTAAAGTTAAGGTTCATTGTGATCTAACGAGCTTAGATAAGCATGCAGGAAAGTCCTAGTTGAGGCTAGACAAAGAAGTCCTGGTCAAATGGACTGAGCAAAGAAGTCTTAGTTAGGTAGACTGGGTAGAAGTCTTGCCAGATAGAGGACGTCAAGCAGAAATCCTAGGAGTCTAGGACACTAGCAGGACGCCTTGAGGATCGAAGACACCAAGAAGAAGTTTAGGTGGGTCGAGGGTCGGACGTCTAGCGGGAAGTCCCAAAGGTCAATATTGGATGCTAATCAAAAGTTTAAATAAGTCTGGAGGACCAGATTTTTGGCAACATGTAAATTCTCCCAAGAGTAGTAAGTGAGAATATGTTCCTCATTGAGGGAACATGACCTACGGTTTCAGTTGAAATTCAAAAGTCAAGAGCAAACAGTCCAAAGACTGTCAAACCATTTCATTTCATATTATATACTTGTTGTGATGACTCTATGATACAGAAGTTAAAATATTTGAAAGAACTGATTCGGGCGCCTGAAAGGGATCCAAGTGCCTTGATCTCCTCGACCATGGCAGGATGAGGTAACAACCTCTGATTGATCGGCACACGTCAGTATTCAAGCGCCTTGAAGGGATATACGCGCTTGGGATGAGATAGAGTCGACCAGGATAAAGTTTCGTTCAGATTTCGCCACATCAGCAATTGAGGCACCTGTAAAGGTATAAGGCACTTGGATATGGATAAACTGCGATGATACTGGATCAGGATAAGATCAGATCCAAATAGAGGTGCCTCAACAGGGATAGAGACGCCTGGATAAAGCTATAAAAGAAGGATTGGACCAACATTTTAAGACAACTTTCTAAGTAACTTTCGTACTCACGTTTTGCTCCGTCAACAAAGCACAAGCTTTTACTCTAAATCGTCGTTATAATTGTTTTTGTTAATGTACTTTCAATTCTATTGTCATTATAACCATTCGAACTATTAGTGAATTGCTCAAGAAAAATATTCAACGAGTACGGATCTTGGATTAGCAATCACCCGACTGTGAATCAAATAAAAGAAACTTTTTAACTTTGTGTTTTAATTTCCGCTACTTTAATCAACTCGTTTTATTTTTGAAAAAGTGACTCGCACTATTCACTCCTCCTCCCTCTGTTGTTCCATCTTTTATATATATATATATATATATATATATATTATATATATATATATATATATATATATATATATATATATTATATATATATATATATATATATATATATGAAAAGGTTCATGTATTAAAATGTGCAGTGAGGGAGATCCTTCACTTAGCACATGTGAGCGAAAACTACATCCGATCAGCCCCTTCTCACGGGCGGACATCAAAACATCCCTTACTTATCCTCACAGTCCACCAATGGGCAACACCTTACCCAACCTCACTGCCCACACGGGCAACACATCGCACACAAGACATGACAAAGCAGCCCATGTTGGGCGAAAATCACAAGAGCACATCCACACATAGCAACCCACATTTGCATTTGTTCCACCTTGAGGTTATCTTGAGGATAAGTCTACGAATCGGTGCATATGAATCTGGATCTTCCGAAAAGCGTCTTCTATATTGGTCGGTGCCCCCTCAAATCTGCATTTGTTCCTTGTCCGCCAAATATGATAAATTGCACTAGATGACAAGATACTGTGCTTTGACCATTCTTCCTTTTCCTTTATACCGCGGTCTCATTACTTGGAGAAGCTCTTCCACCTTCATAAATCTGAATTTTATACCCAACCATTATTTTATCCTTTGCCACAAGGTACTAGCATGAGAACATGCAAAGAAAAGATGGTTTATTGACTCCTCCGCTTGCCGGCACATCAAACAAAGTTTGTTTTCCACATAATCCATTCTATCCGTCGTACGCAACTTCCTTTGTGCAAATAACCGCATAGTGACTCGGTGCTTTGGCATGATTTTCGGCCTCCATAATGATCCCACCCAATATGGTTTGTCAATAGATCCTTTGAGAAACTCATATGCCTTACTTACTCCTTCACTTCTTGATGCAAACCATTCTATAAGCTTCATATTTGCTTGGCCAACCTCAATTGATTTCAACCGAATCTTCTCTCTAATCTCTATTAGCCTTTTTATCAATGGAGAGTCACTTGGTTTTGCTTCCCACGCCCAAAAATCAACCTCTTTTATATATTGTTGGTGCACCCATTTTATCCATAAAGACTCCCTTCTTGTTTGGATCTCCCATAGCATCTTATAAAGAAATGCTTCATTCCATGCTAATGGGTCTCTTAGTCCCAAACCCCCATTTTCCTTTGGCAAACATACCTTATTCCATGCAATGGGTGGGCACTTGGAATCCCATACAAACAATCGATAAAGAGCCTTGAACTTCTCAATAACCTCAATTGGAATAGAGAGTACGGATAACCAATAACACTCCACCCCTTGAATAACTGTCTTGACCAACTCCAATCTTCTGGCACGTGATAGAGTCTTCTTAGGCCATGCATTCATTCTTCTTGTGATCGTCTCCAAGAGTGGACCATAATTTGCAATACGTAGTTTCTCCGCTACTAGAGGAATGCCCAAGTATTTGAACGGAAAAGACCCTTCTTGAAATCCAAGAATATGCAATAACCGCCACTTGGTGTTGCTATCCACCCCGGCCATGAAAACTTGTGATTTCATAGGATTAGCTTTGAGTCCCACTTCATATCTGAATTCCTTCAAACAGCTTGCAAAAAGCCCGGTTGAAGATTCATCGGCACGTGCGAAAAATATCAAGTCATCTGCATATATCAAATGTAATACCAACCCCTTTGCACCTTGGATGGAAGTGAAAAGAGGGCTGATCGGACGCTATTTTTATCTTCTTTGATAGTACTTCAATACATAATCCGAAGAGTAGCGGAGAAATAGGATCACCTTGCCTCAATCTCCTTCTTCCACTAAAGAAATGATAGACACCCCCATTTAAAGAGATAGAGTAGAAAGTTGTAGTGATACATTCCTTTATCCAATTGTAATATTGTTGGGGAAAACCAAAACCAACAAGAGCATTCATTAAGAAATCCCAATTCACCATATCAAATGTCTTCTTTATATCAACCTTTATTATGCATCTTGGAGAGATTCTTTTCCTTGCATACTTCCTTAGTAGTTCTTGTGTGAGGAGGGCATTATCACCAATATTTCTTCCTTGGACAAAAGCCACTTGAGCCGGATCAAGTAAAAAATTCAATACTTTAGAAAGCCGGTTCGCCAATATCTTGGTAATCACCTTATAGAATACATTGCAACAAGAGATTGGCTTATAATCCATTACACTAACCGCATTATCCCCTTTGGCACTAGAGATATCAAGGAATGGTTCCATTGTCTCAACAATTGCCCCACCTCAAAGAACTCTTTTACCACTGTAGTAAAATCATCTTCAACTATATCTCATGTAGAAGTAAAGAATTTTGCACCAAAACCATCCAAACCAGGGTTTTTTTCACTTCCAATGTCATGTATCGCCTTTTTTTATCTCTCCACACTTACCGGCTTGGTTAAGTCTTCACTTTGACTTCTATTAAGGTGTCTACCCGGCATTGAGCTGCTGTCCATATGCGCACACTCTTCATTTTGGCCAAGTGTGCCATGGAAATAATCAACAAACTCTTCCGCTACTTCATCCAAACTAGTTGTTTGATCACCATTCCTTTTCTTGAGTGTTATGATAGCATTCCTCTTGTTGTTCCTTTTGACCATATTATGAAAGAATTTAGTGTATTTGTCCGCACTTCTCAAGTCATAATATATTTTATAAAATAATGTTAAGAAGAGAATAGAAGAAGATTTTAATGGAAAATTGAGTTGCTACCGCAGAGCTCCACGCTCTCTTCTATATCAAATGAGAGTTACAAATAAGATACATATAGACTCTCATGACTATATTACATTAATTAAATCATTAAAATTATTAACGATAATATTCTAGTAAATCATCATATTTGACTTTAATATTATCTTATAGAATATAGATATACCTTTGAAAATGATCGATACATTTAGGGTGCATTTGATTTGTATTTTTCAGTCTATTTTTTATTTTCATTTTCGATAAAAAAATATGATTTTTTAGAAAACATGTTTGATTTGCATTTTCTAACTTTATTTTTCAGAAAAAAAAACATAACATTTTCTGGAAAATTGAAAAATAAAAAAAAATTATTTTCTAAAAACTAAGAAAATATAATTTTTTAAAAAATAAAAATAAAAAATGAAACAAATCAAACGTCCCCTTAATTTTCTTGAGAAATATCATTCCCATCCCAATTAGCGCATTAATTCCAGCACTCGCAGGACAGCAAACAAGTCTCTAATCCGATCAGACCGCTTGGGCGGTTTCAGGATTCGACAACTGAACGTTCCACGGTCCAGCCCAAGGCGCCAAAGCCCGACACCTGGTTCAGCCATGTCAGGCGATCAGCAGTGGCGATGGGATGAATGCATGTCATGGCAATGATTGGGCTCGGCATGGTTATGATGAGCCATGCCACATGATCACATGATGCATGGCATGGATGATGGTAAACTTATTTATTTATATTTTTTCAACTATATTTATTTATGAAAAAATTATCCTAAACTAAACTTACTCCACAATCCCCGTGTCAAAAAAAAAATTATTTCTACTCCGTACATGTAAAGTTTTATTATATCAACTATCAATTTATCTAATTACCCTCAATTTTTTTAGTATAAACAGTCTGAAATAAAATATAATTCCTTCTAAATCTAGTATTATTTAACTATAATCTAGTATATTTGCTATCAAATTGAATACCCCCAATTGATTCAATCTAAATCAATTGATTGGTATGAACTCTCAATCAATTTATAAAAAAAGAGTTATTTTCAATTTGATAGAAAATATATTAAATTCTAATTTAAATATACAAAATTTAGAAAAATTTATATTTACTTTTGAACTTTTTTATCTAAAAAAATTAAAATAATGTTCCTTCACGAAAAACACATAAATCTATCAGAGTTCCCTCTCAATTGATTGGAGTAGTGGGCAGTTCTGATCGTTTTCAATTAACTGGATTTGAAAAAGAGTCGTACTCAATTTAATAGAAAATTTATTAGATTCTAATTAAATGATACAGAATTTAAGAGAAATTGTACCTCATTTTACACTTTTTATACCTAAAAACACTGAGATCAATTAAGTAGATTAGTATGTATTAGGGAATTATAGCAAATGAAATTTGCACATAGGAAGTGAAAATGAAAATTTTCTGATAAGAGGACTGACAGTAAAGTTTAAGATCCAAATAGAGATTTTTAGATAATTTACCGTTTATTTATTCTTAATTTTTCATATTAAAATTATTTCGAGAACTTTCAGAGTTTACTTGGACGGATGCAAAGGAATCTCCCCCTCAACTGTTGAGTCGTGTTTACTGCGGTGAGAGATCATGTCGGAGGACAAAGGACCACGGAAAGATAGCAGGAAGGCCATTTGGTGTCCCCCCATGAAGGATCAAGTGACACACATTTTCCTTCAATCAATTCCCGTGCAGGAATTCCATTTTTTTCGAGTGAAAACAAAAAACAAAAAACAAAAATTATGATGGTGTAAACAATTGGGACAAGAATTTTTTTAAAAAAATTATATATTATTCCTGTTTGAGATTGTCGAAAGATGAGCATAAGCTATCTTTTTTATTGGCGAAGTTTTGCTGGACTTCATCAAGAAAAAAGAAGGAAAGAACCGGATCCCCAAGAGCTACTGTCTAGCCTAAGAGAGAAAATAAAAAGAAAGTGTTAGAATGGATATAACGGGATATCCGTAATGATACAAGGAAAAATTAAAATCTAAAACATGATGTCACATTTTATATGTGCATTTTTTATTGTCACCCGGACATCATCAATCTGTCGTCTCGAATCAAATTATATTCTGAGAGATATGATGAACTCGTCAGGAATCGCTGTATGTAAAATGTCACGTCATTTTTTGAGATTTTTCTCTAAACATAATATTTTTCATCCGACTTATTTCGGTTTTTGACGAAAGAGGTGGAGTAAAAGAATGATGAAAATATATAGGTGATTTTTTTAGTAGTGAGGTGCGCGTGCGTACCTCTATCCGGATGGACGAACTCCTTTCATATCACAGCTATTTAATATTTATTTTTTTTCTAGTTATTAATTGATGATGAGATATTTATTATAATAAGAAAAGTGTTATATCGTATCTAAGATCATACTGTGGAAGATCATCCCTCACACGACATGTGCATCATATCGGCCGGTGGTGACGGAGGAATTGAGCGAGTTGGGGCTAAGGTGTCGAAATTGACCGAGCCGGAAAGTCAAGCGAGTCGGTGCAAGGTGCCGGGATACACTTACACACATTTAGGCATTGCCACATTTAGGCACATTTAGGCATTTGATATCACCCACGCCACATGTCCTAATTAGGCAACACCCTCTTAGTGAATAGAAAGAAACAAAACATATGTTTAAAAATCTTTTTATATGATTCGATCAGAATTCTTTCTAGATTTCTCTCGCGTTACGATCATTTAGGCTAACTATGATCAGTCTCACTAACACATCCATGGCATAAACAAAAAAGAGTTATATGTCGAAAGCAATAGCATTATTCTACCTTAACGAAGGAAATATATACATGTTTATCACATAAAAGATCTCCTTTTAATTTAAACCTTTGTGTTCATCTGCAAAGGAAGGACTTGGTTTTATGATTGTGATCAGCAAGTACTGTTCGATATTTACTCATTCATTAAGTTATATATGGTCCTCATCAGAGATTACTGCAAGACAGACACAAACTATGATGGCAAAGTAGAAATCAAGCTTTGGGGTCTTGTTTTTCGACAAGAACAAAAAACAAAACAGACTTTAATAAAAGATTTCAGAAGCGTTGGAAAGAAAACATAACAGAAAAGCATACGATCACTGGAGAAACTAGAACATGAATCTTGATAAAACATTCATCAGTGAGAATGTGGCTGCATTGTAACATAAATGTATGTTTTCGACATCTGATTATGCTCATGTTGAAAGAAACAAAAAAGTCTAAAACATTTAGATAATAATTGATTCACATCACTAGAAATCAAGATGTCAGTAATGAGCAGGAAGTATCGATAGATGAAGAAATAATGTCGAACATTAGAGACATATTCAATTAACTCCGCAAACAAGACTACAAGAGAGGATTCTATGCCAAATCTTTTGAGTAGGACATAATAGTTTTCCTTCTAAGACAAAGCCAACAAATAATCTTCAAAGTATGGCAAAAATCCCAAGTCAAGAAAGGATAAAAATGCTTACATATCAAAATTTTTATATGTTAAAAGGTGTAAGATAATTAATGAGTTCTTCGGTTTAATAAATTTTATCCTTTTGAGACTACATTTGCTCTTGGAATACTCCTAAGCTTCAAGAAACTTGTTTTATTAATCCTAAGTCATCTATTAAGAAAGGAGTTTACGAAAATAAATCATCAAAGGTTGTTCATGTGCTTTTGCAAATCATGGTCAAAATTGTAATTGATTCGACTATTGAATTCTATGAAAGCCATACCTAATCCTATCTTACTATTGATTTTTATAGAATTTTCTAAAACACTTTGGATTATGTTAAGTATATATACCTCACTTCAACTTATCTAGCAATATAATGTATCGGTAGTGTGTTTCAACATTCTATATTTCGGTAACTTATTTATCATTTTATACTATGATTGATCCTATTCCTATTTTCTTTGTAATCTACACTCAAATACAATTTAATTACAATATCATTAATTATCGAATACAAAGGGCAAACTACAAATAATAATCTACATGTTTGTTCTCTTGAATTCCTAATACAATAATAGTTTAGACTAAATGACACACCACAATCACACAAACTCTACAAATTCCTTTACAGATTAGGGTTTAGGGCAAACTAGCATTATGGCATATACAAATAACTAGCATTATAAGAATTCATTCTACCGAAAATTCATCGAAAACTTCAGTTGTTAGATGCTAGAAAACAAATAAATAAAAAAATATCATAAACAATGATACAGTTTAATGCATAAACACAACAAATATTCTTTCTTTATTGCAGTTTAAATAAAAACATAACAAGATAATATATTCAGACTTTGATAAAAAAAAACAAGACTTAAACCTCAAACAAGTTCATGTTATGTACAATATAATTGCTTCAGAATAGAGGGAAGAAAAGTAAAATTTAATGAGATTAATTAACATGTTCAATACTGTTCTATCCTGAAGGAATAATGCTCTACAGTGCCAAATATAGCAGGAAAAGCAGTAACTTATAAAAGAAATCGAATGAACAGTCAACTCTATAAATTTATTTATTTATATTTATATATATATTTATATTTATATTTATATTTATATTTATATATGAGAAAGAAAGCTAACTTACTTGAGCAGAAGCTTCATCTCGTCACTAGCTCTCTCTCCTGCTGTCAATGGAGATGGAGCTACTAACAAAGTTTGTAATAGTCAAGCGTGCATGAAAGTTTAGAAGGTGAGATCACAAGCAAGCATGCATTATATGCATATCCTGCAAATCCCTTAAAACCTGGATTCTTCTCGGAAAATGTAAAAAAATATGACACCAAATTCTATGCTGACAAGATAGAGAATAATTTGGGAGAGCGATCGATCGAGTAAGAGAAAACTAAAGCTTAAATGATTATTCCATGGATTACAGAATTGATGATATTGAGGTGCACAACAAGGAGAGCAAGGTCAGATGGAGTGGACCTGCTTTAATTAATCTCTCAGGGTCTGTTTTGATGCGGGAAGAATTGCGTGCCGGCCATGAACGCGCTCAGCGGCGTCGGATACGGGTCGAACAGTTGGTCTACGGCCGTCGGATTAATTGTGGCGTCTCCGAGCGCCGCTGTGGCGGTTGGGGAGGAGGAGCCGGTGTCGCCGGGGTGGTGGAGGTGGGGGTGGCGGGAGGATGAGGTAGACGCACCGCCAGCGAGATACGTCTCCGACGGCCCTGCCTCCGGGCCGTGGTCGTAAAGGAGACCCTTGAATACGTGCCCGCCGATGTTTATGGCCGTCTGGTAGGCGTAGACTTCGTCCCCTTCGTCCACGTGGCTCACCCGCACGCACCGGAACGACGCCGGCGCGTTCACCTCCGCCGGGAAGCTCTCCTGCAGCTCTCCTGCCAACCATTGCATTGTATGCGTCGATTAAATGTTACCGGAGTGGAAAAATCAAGGTGAGAGACATGATTCGGCAAATAGTGTTTTAGATTACAGCAGTGTTGATCGGACACTGCCTCCGTTGATGGGACGGAGAGGGGTGGAGAATGGTAGTATTGGTAACAGTAGTCGGAAATTGTAGTACCAACCAAACATGGATGGGACAGCGATTGCGGTGGTGGGTCGCGCGCTCGCCGCTGTAAGCTCTCGCTGCCGCTTGGAAGGCTCAGTGACGGCGGTGGCCGCGGCGGCGTCGCTGCTAGAGGAGGCGCGTTGGCGGTGGTGGTCAAGCTGAGCGGCACCGGAGAGATTCTGCTGGCGCTCGCGGCGCCTGGCGGCGGGCACCCAGGTGCTCTTGACGTGGGTGGAGCAGGCGAAGCCGCGGCTCTGGCAGCAGGTGCGGCAGCGGAGGTGCACGCAGTCCTTCTTCGCTTGATTGCCGCAGTCCCGGCAGCTCACGCCGCCGCGCGGTTGCGCCTCGTCAGGGAAGACGCCGCCGCCGCCGGGGTAGATCTGGCCGTGTTGCTGCCACAGCTCGAACCCACGGGTAGCATACCCACTGGAGGCGTCCTCCCCCCGGCCACCGCCGCGGGGCTCATAAAGAAAGAACCCGCCTTCGGGCGGAGGGACCCCGCTTCGCGGCGGCTGATGACTGCCACCGGCGCCGCTGCCTCCTCCGAGAAAAAATCCTGCCATAACTCCGTCTTCACCGCCTTAATTATATCGCTGCATCCATCCCAGCGATAAAGAAGGCGAAGGCGCGAAGCGGAATGGTCGCCGTATGCTTTTGTTCTGCTGCTGCTTTTTTGCCCCGGCAGCGTGCTGCAAGCGGCGGCGGTGGCAGCAGCTGCAGCGAGTGGAGCAGGCGACGCTTCCTGATTCTTCTCTCTCCGTATATAAATACGTATCTACTCCCCTTCTGCCTCTTAAATTTCTTCTCGCTGTTGCGGTCTTCGATCTCCACGGTTGTCTTGAAATCCGAAAAGGGAACCAGTTTGGGCGAAGCGAAAGAGATCAGAACGACGACAGACTCTGCTGCGACGCCGCCATCTCGACGGCTGTGGCAGCGGAGCGGCCTCGATTACCGATTTATTGCTCCGCACCACCCTCCCCTTCCAATTCCTCTCTCTCTCTCTCTCGCTACTTTCCCCAATCCCTATATCCTCTCTCTCTCTCTCTCTCTCCCTCCTCTCTCTGTGTTTCGTGTGTCGAAACGTGTAAGCAAGCTCCTCCAACTTCTCTCTCCCCTCTCTTTCTCTCTCTCTCTGTATATCCGATCGTGTGAGCAAAAGCGTGTGAGCGAGCTTCGTTCAAGCAAAGCGTGTGAAATCCTGAAATTACATGTTTTTTTTGTTATTTTTATTTCGTCGAACATTTTGTATTATTTTAATTGTTAACGTTTACAAAATTACATTATACCATTTGTATTTTATATAAAAGAACTCTCCTATTTATGGAATGTTTTATTGTCTGCTTCTAAGAAAATATATAGATAGAAGTATTTTATTTCTATTTTGCAAACCAATAAGGCAAATGCAATAATAGTTTAAACTATACAAGGCAAAATGTAAAGAGGAGTATTTTAGGATGATTTTATATGGCCTATTAGGATTAAAGATCATTATCCCTTTGGGATGGATAATTGATTAGTGTATGATGTATTTTCATTGTGAAGTCTAAGAATTAATTCTTATTAATAGACAGTCAAGTTTTTATTTTTCTTCATATATTGGACACTGCTCAAGCTAATAGTTATTCGTGATTTATCTCCTTTCACATAATTAAAGATATGGTATAAAAGACGTTTAAGATAAATCGGCCTAATAATTATTCATGATTTATCTTTTTTTACATAATCTAAATATGAATTTTAAAAGATGTCTAAGATGAGAATTATTATATTTTATTTTTCAAATTGATAATTTCTTCTTTCATTTTCTTTCCTTTTGTATAGTTTGTCATTGTCACATCTTTGAACCCCTTTACTTTCTTCTCAATAGGCGGGATGCAAAAAACAATTTATTTAGTACACACCTAAGCACCCCTCATTTGAGCCTATCGACTCATGCGCCCAAAAAATCCTACAATGAATCGCTTGTCCGATGGACCACATAGCATGGTCCACTCATCGAGCTAATAAATATATATTATCTCCAACTAATTTTTTATTTTATGTTTTAATTGTCAAATATATATTTAAAATGTAACATACATTCACAAAGATGGGAAATTTAGGGACCGTCCTTCTCGTCTAGTTTCCACAAGACTTCGAGATGTTTTCCATATTATATATAAGCCCTTAAACATCTAAATATACAAATTGTTAAATTACAATATTCAAAGTTTCATATTGAAAATATAGATAAAAATTATGGAATTATAAGATGAAAAATATCTCTATTTGAATGATGTTGGTGCCTCGGTTGGTTTGATGTGATAAACCAAGCTAGGTTAGGTCTTATAGTGGTTTTGATCCTTCTGTCTAAGTGTGCAGAAGCTTAGGTCCGAAAGAAGTCGAGTGTAAAACACAGTGGATGAGAATGATTGCACAGAGAAGTGAGCTATCGAACTCGATGCATCCGAGAGATGCGGAAGCTGCGGAAGTGTACACCGGTGGAGTGAGAAGGACGTGTGCAACTTCTAAGGGACGAGAGCCTAGAGGAAGGGCACTCAAGGGGCGAAAGGCCGGAGTCCGGTTCAAGTGAGTCTAGCTTCGGTTGGCCAGAAATCACCCAAACAAAACGTCTACCAAAAATTCAACTATGTTGACTTTGACCAAGACAAAGTTTTGACTTAGACCATATTTAACCAAAATTATTAGAGAAGCATGGAGGCTTGACCGAAGACTTTGACCAAACAACACACGTGGACAGTTTGCATGCAAAGAAGTTTATATCATTTAAAAGAGTAACCTTATCTTTTAAAATGATAAACTTTATAAATAAAATTTATCTTTTAATCAATGGTTAAGGATTAAATTTAGCTACATTTATCCTTTAATTGGACAGAAACTATTATAGTTTAAAATATTAACCTTACCTTTTAAAATGATAAGCTTTATAAAAGATAAAATTTATCTTTTAATCAACGGTTAAAGATTAAATTTATCTATGATCAACAGTAATGATTAATTTCCTTAGCCTATAAATAGGCTTAGAAGTCAAAGAGATTTTCAACAGATTAATTATAATTCTTTTAGCTTTTGTCTTGTGCTACAAAGTTTGTAAGAGGCTTCTCCGCCATAAGAAGATTTTCATAATGAGCTTCAACCGTCTTGGATTGACAACCACCTAGGTTGTAACCAAGTAATTTATATGTCTTAGTCTTTTTACTAGTTGATTTAGTTTATGCTTATCTTATTTAATTGTAGCAACTAATCTGAAATCTTTGTGAGCCGCACAAAAGATTTATTTTTATTTTACAACGGTAATTCACCGCCCTCTTGCCGGGCCACCTCGACTCGACAAATGAAACCTTTTGGTAGAATCCAAAAATAAACCTACGAGGATTTAGGTATCATATTATTATGAAGACATGTAAATTTCATCAGTTTGACAAATGGTATCAGAACTATAATAAAGATATAGCCATGTGGAACCTTAACAAAGGTGGAGAAGACCAATGCCGGACCTTAGGAATAATGGTGGGAGCTCCTAGTAAAAATCCACGATAAAATAAACTCTCAAGACATGTGATGCTCCAAGTTTTTCATGTAAGGCATGGATTCAAACACAAACACAAACAAAAGGAGTGATCTTATTAGAGTACGGTGGTCTTAGTTTGAAAAAATGATTATTGAGATTACAATTAAAATCCCACATTATGAATGAACAAAAATTATAAAATAGAAGATATCTTTATAATTAATGGTAAATAACTTAATTTTGAAAGATTTTGTATCAAGGAGTAAAAAGATAATATTAGTAGTATTTTAAATTAAGAAAACCTAAAAGTATGTTTTATTTTTATTTTTATTTTTTTTAGAAAAATCATGTTTTTTCTTTATTAAAAAATAACTTTTAGATATTCTCTATTTTTTATAAAATAATATCTTCCTATCTAGAAAACAAATACTAAAATTACCAATCAAATAATATTTTTTATTTTCTCATAAAATGAAAATAAAAAAAATACAAATCAAACTTCAATTTTCTAAATATTCGAATTACTAAATAATCCATCCATTCCTCGAATTACTAAAGTTCCTTTTGTCTTCTGTTCGAATAGGTGACGAAGGCGGCTAGTTCAATCGTGATTTTGCTTTCAAATTCTCACTGCTAAACTCCATTGCGATTCCATGTCTCCCTTCGTCTTTTGTTCAAGTGGTTGTCAATCAAATAAAGGACAACAAAACAAGACAATGAAAAGAAAGGGTGCTGTTAAAAAGTGATACATGATTTAATAATTACAAATAATGTGTAATATACGTATTTAAAATTTGTTGATACGTGCTTCAGTAAAAATTTAAACAACGATAGGGGAGTGAAAATAGTAGAGTTAAAATCATAGTAAATGATATGGCATAATGTGGTATTTTATACACATCCGATTATCATTAGAACATCATCGGCGGCTTTCGGCCACCGCCCCGAATCAACTATATCCTGGGAGGGCATAGTGAACCCGTCGGAGATCATGTATATAAGGTGACACATCATTCATTATGGTTTTCACTCTCCCATTTTCACTCTCCGAATCATTATATATATATATATACACTAACAATCTTATCACACAAACTCATGTAAATCTAGTGTATTTGATTTTTTTTCTTTATTTTTTGATAACGATTATCCCTAGAGTTTAGTCTTCCCATTTAGATTATAATATTAAGTAAAAAAAAAAATTTAAACCAAAAAATATATATGTATATATATATAAATATAAATGGATATAAAATATTATTAAAAATGACAATTAAGATATATATACACACTATTTTTATAAAATTAAATTAAATCGACATAAAATATTATTTAAAATGACAATTACAAGAGTTTAATTACTGTTTCTATCAAGTCTTCTTGTTGGCCATCATCAACAGAAGACAACGACGCCAAGCTGTGCGGTCGTCCGAGCTCACCGACGGTCGCGACTCGTCTACGTGGCGGCCATCCCGCTGTCCGGTGGCCCCCCCCTCCTCCCCTCGCCTCCGTGCCTTTCACCGGAAAACACGGTGCTTTTCCGCGCGTCGGTGTGGGACTAACTGGACCACCACTCCTCCTTGCTTCTCTCCCTCCTCCTCTTCCTTCGTTTACCTGCGAGGACGGAAGCGGACTTCCCGAAGGAGCGCGCGCTCATGCACGGACACGGCAAAGTAACTCCGCGCCACTGTTTACCCGAGGATCTGGTCAAACGGTGGCCTTCCGCGTTGACGGGCGTTGTTTCAATTCCCGTGTTTCTTTGGGAGGAATTTTGCCGTGAGTAATTTGACGCAAATCCCCACATTTAACGAACTACATGATTTTTGGGATCATCAACGGGCAACGGGCAACGGGCAGGGAGAGAGAAAAAGAAAGCGGGGTATAGCTTTAAAAGGCGCGCGCATGTATATTGGAGAACGCTAAGTACGTACACGTAGCCGCGGCGCATGTGAAACCTATCAGCGTCATGGATTTGCTGTTATGTTGACCGTTGATGGAATTTTGTTGGACAATTGTTTTCAAAAGGTCTCGATCTTCAATGTTCCGTTTACTTCGAAGGATGAACGGTTAGATACCAACAATTGTTAAACCGGGAAAAAACAGAGTAAAAAAATCAGTCATTAAACGAAAATATAATTTCATTAGTAATTTAGCAATGAAATTATATTATCATAAATTAATTTAGCGACAGGATTATATTAATTATCATTGCTAATTAATTATAAAATTTAATGATAATATTATATTGCCATCGCTAAATAGTGACAGAATTATCTCTCCGTCGCTATTTAGCGACAGAAATTTATATTTCCATGCTAACGTTAGTGATAGGATTATAAGTCTATCGCTAAATAGCAATGAAAGTATATTGTCGTCGCTAGTTAGAGACGGTATCTTTCTGTCTCTAAGTTAGATTATTAGGGATTCCAATTAAGATTTTTTTTTCCTATAAATAGCAATAGAATTAAGGTTCCATCGCCAAATAGAGACAGAATTAAGTTTCCATCATTATTGTAGTGACAAAAACATTATTTCCGTCACTAATGTTGAATCAAAATTAGAGTTCTCATAAATTTTTTTCAATACCCCCCACTCTCTCCTATTCCTTCCGATCGATCTTCAATGCCCTCCTGACATGTGGATGATCTCCTCTTTGACGCCTAGGTAATTTTGCTCTCCCCTCTCCTCTCTCATCTCCAACCGTGACTTTGGACTGGCGGGCGGGCGATGTGTTCGCTATACCGTCGTGGCCGTTCTTGCACTGTGCTCACGGCCTCGACCCTGGTCGCGGCCAAGCTCGTGGCACCTCTGGCTACGACCAAGCTGTTGAGACCCCCTTGGCAACAAGCTTTGCCAACTACAAGATTATTGAACATCAAGATAGAACATCACTTCTTAAAACGATATTACAATGACATTTGTCAATTATTGATGGCAAAGTTGCTCCCTACTGATCACTTAATGACTAATAATTTCTACAAAATAAAGAAATCGGTAAGGGTTTAAGATTTCCCGTAAAGAAGATTGATTGTTATACACCCTGTTTGGAAACTTTTAAGTAAGGAATTGGAATTCAATTCCGGTCGGAATTGAATTCCGACCGGAATTGAATTCCGACCGGAATTGAATTCCAATTCCCATGTTTGGAATGAATAGTAAACAACAGAATTGAATTCCAATTCCCATGTTTGGAATCAATCGGAATTGAAATCAATTATTATATTTTTACCATTTTACCCTTAAGCAAAATAAAGATGGAAGTAGGGTTGCAGGTGAATTAGTCATTTTAAAGTTGGAAGGGAATGGAATTCAATTCCTTTCCCAAATCAGACCCTTTTGGGTCTGATTTATTTTGGGGTGTGTGAAGGGAATTGGAATTCAATTCCTTTCCAATTCCTTCTTAAAATTTGCTACGAAAGAAGGGAATTGAATTCCAATTCCCTCCTTTCCAAACAGGCTGATATATAACAACTACATGATATTTTAAAATGAAAATATGAAACAAATTGGATGCAGAATCTATCCTCATCCTCATTATAAGCATCATCGTCGCATACCATGGGAAAAAAAGCAAAATATTTCATTGAAAGTTATGTATTATTTTTCATTAACTATTAGACTTTAACGCTTGTATGCATCTATCGTAACAACTTGTCACATGAGGTAGTATTATGAGGATGTGTATGAAGGAGATATAACGTGTCATCCTTGTGACTCCCCTTATTGAAGCATTTTGATACAACATTTCCCTCCTCTACAATGGAGTCATGTAATGCGAAACTGAGACTTTTCGTAGATAGATTTTATTCATTTGGTCAATCAATGCAACAAAATTCATCTTGATTAGTTATATTAACACTATACAATTTACCAACATGGATATATATAAAAAATGAATTTATGTTCCTTACTGTGCATATTTCTGGTCCAACAAATCCAAAAGAAAATATAAATATTTTTTTGCCTCCTTTGATTGCTAAGTTGAATGAATTATGGAATGTAGGGTCAGAGACTTATGATGTTCTAAGTAAAACCAATTTTATCTTGCACGCTGTCTTATTATAAACGATTAGTGATTTTTCAACCTACTAAATCTTGTCAGAATGATTTGCATGACAGAATCTAATGTATTTTCATTACCTCACAGTAGGAAAGTATTGTGGTTTGATAATTATTATACATTTTTACCAGTTAAACACCCTTTAAGAAAAATAAGAAAATTTTCATAAAAAATATTGTAATCAGAAAACTTCTACCAACATAATTTAGATGTGATACATATTGAAATTTTTTTTGGTAATATCTTCAATACCATGATAAATGTTCCTAAAAGAACTAAAGACATAGTAAAATCATGTGAGGAATTAAAAAAACTAGTTAGCAAACCTAACTTATGTAAGTACTCAAGGTTAGTTTTGATGTAATCATCCATATCTAATTAGGACCTGGTAGTTTTGATCCTTGTGTCTAAGTGTACAGGAGTTTAGAAGCACAAGAAGTCGAGCCAAAGACACAGCAAACGAGAAAGATGACATGAGGAAGGGAGTTAACGAGCTCGGTGCATCTAAGGAACGTAGAGGTTGTAGAAGAGTACACCGGTGGATGAGAAAGGTGTGCACGATGTCCGAGGGACAATAAGTCTAGGAGGAAGCCAGTTCGAGGTGAAGGTTGGAGTTAAGTTTAGGTGAGCCAAAATCTGGTTAGCCGAAAATCGCCTAAGTGGACAAAGACGGCGAAAAGATAACACGGAAGTTGACTTTGACCAAAAGATCAACTGATGCACCACAATTGGGAAGATTAATTTTTGCGTAAAAGTGAAACTGAGGCGCTTTAGCTGATACCCAAGGCGCCTCAGGTTGAAACTGAGACGCCTCGAATTGAAACTAAAGCGCCTTAGATAAACAGTAACCGTTGAGTTGGTAGGGCCATTGCACATGAGACGTGGGAGGGTAAATCACGTGTATTTTTAAAATAAACAATGTTTTTTCAGAAATTAATAAAATGTAAGTTAACACTGCGAAAAATAGCGAAAAACAATTACGCAAACACAAGTCAATTTTATTTATTTTGAAGCCTTCGGTGACTCCTACTGCAAGGCCCAGGCCCCTTGGACCTTTCCGATGGGCAATCCACAAATATTATCTGCCGGTAAACTCTTGGTAGAGTGATCGAGTACAAAAGATGAGTAGGAAGTGTAACAACCCTACACTTCCTACTTAATATAAATTAAGGACGGGTAAATAACTTAAACAACGTTTGTCACGCCATAAGGAGTCGCATGCCCGACGAAAATTGGACATCACCTCCCCTGTACGACGGACAATATGAATCTTGTACATACACAATATGACCTCCACATATATCTCATTCAACAAGATAGTAAATAAAGAGTAATTAAAGGCAAATAAACATCCAACGCCACTAATAAAATGTATTGATGCGATCACTGCAAAAGCAAACTAAAAACTCCAAAATACCCTTCGGGCAGACCAAAACTCCATAACATGCTCAACAAGTCGACAAAGCATATATAAAATGAAAATACATCCCAACCATAACCAATGAAAAATGCGGAAAAAACAAAAACACTACGAGATTAGCAGGACGACAACTGTGCTCTCCTGGCGGCATCATCCTGAAAAGGAAAAACAAGCAAATGATTATGAGTCTAGGGGGCTCCATGAGTATATAATCAGATAGATATGCATGGCTGTAAAGGTCATACAACAGCAGCACAGAAGTAAGCAGATACAGTCTTAAAGGGAAAATCGAAATACATGATCGATACAGTACAAGCAAGTATATACCCATATTAAACTCACCTGCGGGGTATGAAGGTCATAATCCGTGAACTTGAATGGTCGTCAGACTATAAGAAAATAAAATACCTCATATATGTGCATGTCATCCAAATACAGGAATCAAAGCTCAAACAAATGCAGCAAACACAAACAAATACAATCATGCACATGATGCAATGACATAGTCACCCCTGACGCCAGTCAGCCACCGTTATCGGTCATGGGTGAGGTCAAGTGAGTAGGGCTATGATAGCTGTGCGCACTCTGCTATCACTGCTCCTGAGTGATCGAATGTACATGATGCAGGCGTAGGATATCCTCCTACCCTAAGTCATATGGGGGAGTATCGCTCTTATCTTCTCGTATCATGAGAAAGAGGAGGGATCCTTGTCTGCTACCACGCTACGAATATCACTATCCATGAGCAGCCGAGCGGAGCCTTGACAGGACAACTACACACACCCTCCTAATAGTACCACTAACCCATGAGTGACAGTGTGTGTAGATCCTAATGTGACTAACAACCCGTCTCAACCACAAGGGAGCCAAGGGTCACCAGTTATGCAATAATGCAAAGATAGTGCATGACTCTAACACCCATTAAACAAACCTCAAATGACATGTATAGGTCTGAAACATAATTCATGATATACAAATAATCTACTAGGCATGCAATAATGCTAGGTCAAGAAACGTATGTACTCTCTCTAAAATCAGAGTATCAAGCATGGAGATTGTATTGAAAATATCTTTGAGTATGTCAAAGGGTTAAATAGTAAATATCAATCAGGATAAATAAAAAGTAGATAAAGGTAAATCCTACTACTATTCATAAAAAAAATTATGCATAGAAATCTGAAATATCTACAGAGATAAGTTAGAAGGTACTCACCTCGTAAATAATGCATATAATATCGAAAAGAACCACCCATCCATCTAATTCATGTCCAATTAGTGTCCTGTAATAAATGACACATGTTTAGCTATTATAATACATGACATTTAACTAAACGAGCTATCCTAATTAATTAGAGTCATCCTAATTATTCTATTTTATTTAATTGACCATAATTAAATGATTAAGTCTTAATTATTTCAAGTTACCAAGACTAGGTTCATGTTAGACTTAGCCCAAACCTAACTCAAGCGATTGATTCAATATTCAATCAAACCTAATTAATCCTATATCATTTAATTAATTGTAATTGACTAATTAGCTCTGATTTAAGCTGCGTGGCCAAAAGGAGTATCACACGACAACCAAAATCACATGATCAAAAGAATTAACTATAGTCCTAATCCCATCGAATTCCCATCGAAGACTTGTGATCTAATGAACTTACCCCATTAAAACCCAATTTAATGCTCATGGCAAGGAAATCAAAACACAGCCAAAGTGAATGTTGCTCGCGGCAAAGAAATCAAAACACAGCCAAAGTAAATGTTGCTCACGACAACAATCAACCCAATGCCAAAACAAATTCACCAACCTAACACCTATACAACAAATGAAACTCAAGGCATAAAAGTGGTACCAATCCCAACTCCAATAAGATCCCTACAGAGAACAAGAACTAGGTGGCGTGATCCATAACAAAACTAAACTAAAACTGATCAACCACATCCTCTTATGGCAAGGAAAGGAGATAAGATAAAGAGCAACCACAAACCCAATTTGATCTTGGATTTCAATCTAATGAAGAAAACCTACCTAGATCAAAACACTTCCTAACAATTCCATTCCAAAACAACATCAAGCATACACAAAACTCACCTGAATCATGCGCCGGTGAGGTCCCTCGGTCCCAGAACCATCGAAGAGTAGCAAGAATCGACACCCCTCCAAAACACCCCTACCCTATCACCAACCCTATCTAGCCATGCGCGAAGTCCTTCCCAATCCCGTTGCCCGCTAACGAAGGAGAAGATGAATTTGGGAAGGAGGAAGAAAAGAGGAACGGAGCTCTCGATCGCTCTCCAAACCGCGATATGGTTTGGTATCTAAATTTCACTACTAAACTGTAACAGATACTATTAATTAACAAACAGTAATAATATTAAATGGAATTGTAAGATACACATCTCAGGTAAATAGATGGGGATAACTGGCTTTGATCATGTCTTCAAACTCCCAAGTAGCCTTCCCATCAGAGTGGTGCTGTCATTCAAATTTGACCAGTTGGATTGTCTTGTTTCGTAACTGACACTCCTAGTGGTCCAGAATCATGCAGGCATCTCCTCATAGGTCGAGTTAGGCTAAAGTGGAACTGATATATCCAATAAAATAATTGGATGAATCTGGCACATATTCCCTCATCATAGAAATATGGAACACATCATGAATTCTGGTAAGAAACGACGGTAGTGTCATACGATAAGCTACTGCTCCAATTCTCTCTAGAATCTGAAAAAGCCCAATGTATCATGGAGTTAGCTTACCTCTGAGGCCGAATCTCTTCACTCCTTTCGTTATTGTGACTCGTAGAAACGCATAGTCGCCCACAGAGAACTCTAAAGGTCTTCGTCTCCTATCAGGATAACTTTTCTAGTGATCTTGCGCCTCGGATATCCTCTGTCTGATGCTGCGAACTAACTCTGCCTCATGATGAGCTCTCTGAGGTCTAGCAACTGAGATTCTCCAACCTCCTCCCAGAAGATGGGTATCCGACAAGACCTACTATACAATGCATCAAACGATTCCATCTGGATAGTCGAATGATAATTGTTGTTGTAGACAAACTCAACTAAATACCGATGGTCCTCCCAACTGCCTCCGAAATCTATAACATATGACCTCAGTAAGTCATCCAAAGTATGAATCGTCCGCTCTAAAGGGGGCGTCCATATGAAGTTTTTTTTAAAAAAAATGAGCCCCCTTTTATTAAACAATGAGTGTTATTTTAATTTTTTTTAAAAATAGATGGAATATAATTATGATTAATTTCAAAAATACTATAATAATAAAATAGAAGGATGTCGTCACCAATGGGCATGCATGCATGCGCTTACATGTCCAACATAATGCGTGCATTATATACATAAAGTAATAAACACACACAGTTGACTTCATGTCTTGGGCAAATCTGACATCCACATTGTTGATTTGACATGGCATGGGCCATCAATGATCATGACATGTAGTACGATATTTTACTGAACCGCAATCGTATAAATTAATTTTGAAATTATTTAATTTTAATCGATAAATTATCATAAACTCTCCAATATCCCTTTGATCTTTGCATGTACTCCCCACATAAGTTTTCCTTTATTTCTACTCCCTGATGAATTGAGTATAAAAAAGTGAAAATTGAGTATACTTCAGTGAAAACTGAATATAAAAGAGTGAAATTTGAGTATAAAAGAGTGAAAATTGAGTACATAGGTTATTGATGTGGTGGATACAATCTTACATACTCAATTTTCTAACTTTTATACTCAAATTTCTTCAAATAATACTCATCAAACATCTCATCAGGGACTGCATGCAAAGAAAAATTTGTGTGGGGATTACATGCAAAGTTGACTTGGTAAGTGGGGAGTTTAAGAAAATTTACCCTTATTTAATCACGTAGTTAATTTTCATAATATTTAAATCATTAATTGTATTTTTAAAATATTTCTCTATCGTTAAGTTAATCAATCAATTTTATCAATTCTGTAATAGACATATGAAATTGTGAATCACTTCGAATAAAAATTAATATATTTTAAAAAAATCTTCTTAATACATTTATCTCTTCTTCAATAGCATAAATTAAGAGTGGTTAATCTTTTAAACTTACAAAGATTTAATAAAATTTATTACAATTTATTATAAGATTTAGGACAATGATACTCACTGATTAACTAGCACCATCGATAAATTCTTAAAACTCTTCTTATTCAAAAATATCAAAATTTTGAATTTTCAAATGATATAGATTTATCAGTCAATTTTGGATGAAACAAACTAATAAATTTAGAAAATTTTGAATCACTTTAACTAAAAACAATGATACGCAACGGAAAATTTAGCAAAAAATTCAACGGGAATGACGTGATATTTTTTGTGTACATATCCGATTGTCGCTTGGATATTGACAGCGGCCTTCGATCGCCACCCTAAACCAAACTATACCCTGGGGCACGGTGAAACCGTCGGAGATTGTTGCAATTGAAGCGTCACGTTATTCCCATTGAATTTCTCGCTAAAAATTCTGACTGCATATCATTTTTCCTTTAGCTAATATACTCATAAAAATCTACTTAATATATCTACGTCCTCAAATATGAATTAGGGGTGTCAATTCGGGTGGGTCGGGTCGGGTTCGGGTCGGGTTGGGAAAAATAAAATTTTTTAACTCCCAACCCGAACCCGACCCGAACTCGATTTCAACCCGAAACCCCCAAACCCGAACCCGAACCCGAACCCGAACCCGACCAACCTGATCCAACCCGACCCGACCCGAATTATCCTAAAAAACCTATTCAAAACGTCTTTTTTCGCCATTTTCCCTATAATTCTTCACTTTTATCTCAATATTTCATCATGATCATACTATATTGATATTAATATACATAAAAATATCTTAATTTTTCAAAATAAAATTTGATTTAACCCCAAAAAATCCATAAAATATTAAATTCGGGTCAACCCGAACCCGACCCGAACCCGACCCGAACCCAACCCGAAAATTTTCAACCCGAAACCCCCAATCCGAACCCGACCAGAACCCGAAAATTTTTAACCCGAACCCGATTTTTTTCGGGTCGATTCGGTTGGATCGTCGGGTCGTGTTGATTTTTGACACCCCTATATGAATTCAAGAGAGAGTGCGTAAATTAATAATATTAAAATTTTAAATTGACAGAGTAAAATTTTGAAAATGAACTTGCAATTATTTAATTTATTGTTCTAAATTACACTATCAAATTTAGAGAGAGTATTAATATATTAAGTAAGTTTTTAAAAATATATTAGTTTTGATTTGAAATTGTTTATAATTTTTTTAATATATCAATCAATTTCATATGAATCTGCTTAATGAATCTATACATAAAGAAAAGAAATATTTTAGACATATGATACGGTAATTTGACTATTATAAAAATTGAGAATATGGTTTAGATAATATCAAAACCTATATGATTGGTTTAGTAAAATATGGCATGGAGTATACCTGCATCATCCATAATTTTATTTATTTATTTTGGTCCTACCGACTAAAATATTTAAGAAAAATCTAGTGGTGTTCTTCTAAACTCCCTCACTAGATTTGCGTTTACCTAATGTGGATCTTCCTTGTCTCCATGCACTGAACCATGACATAAATACACTTAGCTCATGCACCTTGGAATCCACACTAATTACGCAGCCCGATGCCACGTCATCATCAACATAAACTACGTTGAATCCTAGGGAAAAAAATCAGTTTGAACCCTCTTTTTTTTGTTTTTTTTCTTCTTAAAAAATTAACCTTTCAGATATATCAGCACTAATTATTTGAATTTTCTTTTTCATTTTATTATTTGTTGTAAAAACTCTCTCCGTCACCATTATTTTCCCAACATCTCCCTCTTCTTCCATAGTCCTTTCCTTCTCCTCGACTTCATCCATTAGCTTATCCAACTGTCTTCCTTTACTCTTATACATAATTTAGAAAAGAACTCGATATAAATTATCCTCTATTTCAAATACTTAACCTATTACTCAAATCCACCTAAATACGACAAATGAATGCTTGTATCCAATTCTTATGCATGACTGTCGACTGAGGATCCGAACAAGATTTTCATTAGTCGATAATTATTCTATGATTAATCATTGAAAATCCATTTTCATTAGCATTCATTTCGAACCCTAGCTCTTAAAAAAAACCAAGAAGTAAAACCAACCTACATTCGAAGCGAGCGAACCAAAGGACAAAACTATTCCCCACACAAACTAACAATTGCAATGACTTATTACAGTAAAAAATGAAGTCATTATCTTAGCGATCCCTCCAGAACAACCTCACAAGCTATGAAAAAGAATAAAATCAAGGGGTATTTATCCTAAGACAACGATCCTTTGCATAGAAAGGTACATTTTCACCCCTATTGAAAATTTTATTCCAAGATATATGGTAAAAAAATACTAATGCAGGTGTCAACTAGGTCAACCCGTGAAATTGCAATGACTCATTCATTTAGAGGTTAAAGGAGAAGGGTGGCAATTGGGCACACGTGACACCTCTACCTCTCAACAATTTAATGGTCCATGATCCTACAAATCTAGGATTCCCCTCCTTTTTGTGTATTTTGTCCAAGGTGTTGGAACATCTTGAGACCCAAAGATTCTAAAATGTTAGATTAGGGTTAGGGTTAGGATTAGGATTAATTAAAATATGCATGATTGATTATTATAAGTGAAAATTTAGTTCTCTCTCTAACTTTTCAAATATTATAGTGGAAAACATATCAAGTGTGTTATGTGTGTAAAACATATCTCATCATAAAATAATATAAAAAATTATTGCTAAATAGTTTTTTAATTTGTTTTTCTTTCCAATTTTTCTATAATTCCAAAATATAAAACATATCCCATTGCACAATTGGGCTTAACGGCATCACTAATGTGATTTGGGCCCATGTACAATCTCATAACAGGCCCATGAAATAAATGAATCTTAGTGACAGCTGTATTATTAATTCCATGAGATAAAGTACTCAGTTTTGTACAATATTTCATTTGACTCCTCGACGACGAGCCTTCCCGGCGAAATGGCCCGCCACTCCTTCATCCTCCTCCTCCTCCTCCTCCTCCTCGGCGTAAAACTCGCACCAGCGGCCGCCGATGGCTCCGTCTCGCTTCGAAGAGCGCCGTCTGTTCTACAGCGAAGGGGAAGAGGAGGCGAGGGAGCTGGCCGCGCTTCCCCTGCCTCGGCTCCGCGCCTGATGTTCAAGGGGAGCCGTCCGGGCGAGTTCAAGATACTCCAGGTGGCCGACATGCACTACGCCGACGGCAGATCCACCGGCTGCCTCGACGTGTTCCCTAACCAGACCGCCACCTGCTCCGATCTCAACACCACCGCCTTCATCTACCGCGTCATCCGAGACGAGACCCCAGATCTTGTCGTCTTCACTGGTACGCTCCCTCAAAATCCCCATTCTTCCTCCTAGTTTTCCTTAATTTTATCTCTCTCTTTGTTTCTAGTGTTTGTGTGAGTTACCGAGAAAAATCACACTGGCAGTGTTTTTTATTGTGGGACGGCTGTGATTGTTGACAGCTGGAAAATGACATTCTTGCTAGGATTGTTAGAGTATACTAGTCCAGGTGTGAAAACCACTTGTCCTGTTCAATGGATTAGCAGATTTAGGGTTCCCATTACTGATGAAGAATATGAAAGCAATGGATACCACTCCACTTCTCTTTTCATATGCCCCAATACAGCTTGAATCTAGTGGGTTATTCGATAATCTTTAAATTTTATATCGATAAGATCAGAATTGTTTTTTTCTTCTTTTTGATGTATTAACTATTAAGAACATGAGATCAGAACCTTTGTCTACTGCATGGTTAAAGAGTTCTCTGCTGTTCACTTATGTTAACCTTTAGCAGTTACCACAGCCATAGTTGGTAGGTTGCTTGGAAAATATATGCGTTTGGGGACTTTGTCTACTAGATGGTAAGAGAGTTTTCTGCTGATGACTGTCGTTAAAGTTGGTAGGTTGCTTGGAAAATATATGCGTTTGAGGACTTTGTCTACTAGATGGTAAGAGAGTTTTCTGCTGATGACTGTCGTCGTTAAAGTTGGTAGGTTGGTTGGACTAAAATGAGTTTGGACATTAGACATACCGATCCATTAGCTTAATTATGAAGTTCTGAGGTCAGGTAAAGAAATTACAAATTATCTCAGAGCTAATGTGAGCTAACCTGGCTAATTTGGAACAAATAATTTTTGGATTGGTTAGTAATGATACGATGTTCAGATTGTGTCAATGGGTTGAATTGGTGATAGGACATTCATGTTTAAATTTTGAGAAAAAAGTAACAGCATAGTCTTTTATCAATCTCTAACCAGGCTCCACTGATGCAGAATTTAGAGTTCAGTCTCGCTTGTTTAAAAATGTCCAGATCACACCCCTTCACAACCCATTATACCAAAATGCTATCTTCAAAAATGTCCAGCACAGATTTTACTAACAATTTGGCGAAGCAACTTGATGAACAAAAAATTTGCCAAAATAGTATTTTTATACAAGAAAGTATACCAAATAAATTTTATTTCAAGTCTTGAGTGTGCTAAAAATGCTAGAAACAACATTTTTGCATGCAGCAATTTACTAAAATAGCTTGTTGGAGTGCTGGTATTTGGTATCAATTTGTTATTAGCAGCCACCTGATTCAAGCGGTATTTGCTCTAGCCTTTTTAGCAAAATCATTTTTGTGTATCTAACTTGTTTGTGCTTTAGTGCCAATATTTAATAATGTACATGACGCAAAATTTGTTATATCTTAAAAGTAGTTGAACTTTGTAAAAAGTAAATGTATGCAAATGCAAAATTATTTGAGCTTACTACAAAGTTCTTTTTATTCAAAAGTATCAATTTCATAACATAATACCTTAATACTTCATGCTATGTGAGATCAAGGTTATGCACCTTTCTTTATGTACTGTTAACCCGCATGCAACATTGGGTTCACTGATGACAATTTGACTAGTGATAAAGGAGCAGAATTTTCCATTGTGATAGACTTTCCCATGGATTTGTCTTTCTCAGTGCAAGTAGATATTTTCCACAATAAAATTTCCTATCAATCATGAATAAGGAATAGGTCATTTTGATAAAATCTTGAATGACCTTTGATTAAAGTAGCAATAACCTTCAAGATGGTGACCTGGTATACCTGGTGAAAAAATGTTGACTATATCATTAATAAGGTATTCAAAGTGATTCTCCGTATATGTATGTCTGAATGCATTGACTGTACTGAACAGGCGACAACATATTTGGCTTTGATGCAACTGATGCTGCCAAATCTTTGGATATGTCATTTGAGCCAGCAGTCACCCTCAAGCTCCCATGGGCAGCTGTCTTAGGTAACCATGACCAGGAGTCTACCCTATCCCGTGAGGGTGTGATGCGTCACATTGTCAGTATGCCCTATACTCTTTCAAAGCTCAACCCAAATAGCTTCGATATCGATGGCTTTGGTAACTATAATTTGGAGATTTATGGTGCGGAGGACTCATCACTGTCCAACAAATCAGTACTCAATCTCTACTTCCTTGACAGTGGCGATTACTCTACTGTCCCCTCCGTTCCTGGGTATGGCTGGATCAAAGCCTCCCAGCAAGTTTGGTTTAAGCAAACCTCCTCACGCCTGCAGGTATTCAAACTATATTATGATTCACAATTATCATGCGATGAGCCATGTAATTATTTTTATACTGTTATTGCATGTTACAAGTTATGGTATCTGCTTCAGAAATCTTAAAGTTCCTTCAAGTATATCATGTTAGAACTAAGCTTATTAGTGCTGATTATTAACCCAATTGGGTGATGTTTCTGGATACAAAACGGCAGAACCTTGGTTTTAAGTGATCGCATTTTGATCATTTTAGAATTTTATAACAAACCTGTTTAGTCTTAAGATGGCACATGCATTTGAAGCATTCAGATATTTTGCAGAAAGAGTACATGAGGAAACCAAATGCACAGAAGGAGGGCGCACCAGGTCTCGTCTACTTCCACATCCCATTACCAGAATACAGCAGTTTCGATGCATCCAATTTTACAGGTGTGAAGCAAGAGGGAATCAGCTCTGCATCAATCAATTCTGGGTTTTTCTCAACATTGATAGAGGCCCGGGATGTTAAGGCCGTTTTCACTGGGCATGATCACCTGAATGACTTTTGTGGAAAGCTGACTGGTATTCACCTTTGCTATGCTGGTGGGTTTGGTTACCATGCGTATGGAAAGGCGGGGTGGTCAAGAAGAGCGAGGGTGGTGTCGGTTTACCTGGAAAAGACGGTGAATGGTGAGTGGGGAGGGGTGAAATCAATCAAGACATGGAAACGCCTGGATGATAATTACCTTTCCACCATAGATTCCCAGGTCCTTTGGAGCAAAGGAACGAATGGTAAGCTCCTCTTCTTCTACTAACGCTGATTCCATTAATGCCCTGACCAAGCAAAAATCAAAATTCTGTACCTGAACAAATCCCTGTTCGTTAGAAATTTTACAAATTAGTCAACACTTAATTATTTTCTCTACTAACATTCTGTTACTAGAACTCATCCTGCTCAATTCCAATTTCATAGAACATGAAGATGTAGAATGACTGTTGAGCAGAGGCAACAAAACATGTCTGCATTGCAACCTTCTACCAGAATAATATCCTGAGTTTTAAGTTTTGAATTTCTTTTAGCTTCTCTAAATTGCATGGTGAAGCATACGATCATGATTTGTCCCATCTATGGCAGAACAATTGAACTGTTTCAAAACATAAGCTTTCATACACTCGCAGTTGGTACTAGTTTTAGATTGAATAAAAGGTGCATTATAATATTTTGTTTTCGATATGGATATCTACTCTGATTCATGAAAGGGAATCTCAAAACAATTTTTTTTGACTTGTATCATATTCAGGTAGGCGTAGAAAGAGAACCTCTGGACATTGAAGTGCCTTACAAATCTATTCCCACAAAAGAATAGATACTTCAGGAGTTGCTGATCCTGGCAGTAAATAAGACAGCTCTCCCTCTGCGAAGAAGAATGAGAGGTTTGCAATCCTTATATGTAGTAATCGCCTGAAACACTCATGCAGAATAACACTTCTCTGTGAGATTTGAATGATCCGATAATAGTTGATCAACTGCATTTTAAAACTGTAAGCAAGGATACACAGCATATCATAAGACTGTTGGGGAGCAGCTGGCTTGAAGTCATAACAGACCGAGCCAAAGTCTAGCCCGACACACTAAGAAAATGGACCGATCAGACTCGAGTTGTGTTCAGTGGGAACTAGCATCGAATCTTAGTTGGACAATCTTGCACCACAAACTCTAGTTTACTTCTATGGAACGTACATTTAAAGCTTGAGAGCATAGGATTCTCCACTCCTTTTGGTTTCTATCGATGAAAGAAAATAATACTAGTTCAAGTCATGGACTCCTGTGCTTCCTTGGAAAAAGTATTAAAACACACGGTTTCCCCTTCTTTTTGCCACTCTCCTTTCATGAGATGCTTTTGCATTATTTCTTCAATACGCATTCCAAAAAAAAAAAAATTAAAAATTGTCATTTGCTATATTCTTTCAAGTTGTTATTTATAATGATAATTAAATTGAAATGATACAGAGAAAAGTAACATGAATTTAGAAAAGATTTAGTAGAAATAATTAAAATGATTAGAATTTAAATTTCATTAAAGACTTCTATACTAATATTTAGTTAACTTGAAATATTAACACGATGAAGTTGAGTTTAATTAATACCATTAAAGGCTTCGACCAATCATAACAATGTTCCTCTCCAACGCCAGCTCACGTCGCGACCATTAAGGCAACGTTTCCCCAAGAGCATACCCATCTCATCGGACCGTCGGAATTTCGGCTACCTTCTCGATCCACCGTCCGATGGCGATCTTGATGCCGTCGCCTCGTGGACGCGGCCCTCACGCCAAATCGCCTCGATAAAGTATTAGAGAGAGACGCCTCTCGTTCGCTCTCCCTTTCTGTCGCGCGCGTTAGGGTTTCGTCGAGGTCGACGACGGCTTCCATGGCGCAGGAGAGCAACCGATCGAAGGGCATGGTGAAGTGGTTCAACGACGTCAAGGGCTTCGGATTCATCACCCCGGACGACGGTGGGGAGGACCTCTTCGTCCACCAATCCTCCATCAAGTCCGATGGCTTCCGCACCCTCGTGGAGGGCGAGGCTGTCGAGTTCTCGATCTCCGAGAGCGAGGACGGACGCACTAAGGCCGTTGATGTCACTGGACCCGACGGATCTAACGTCCAGGGCGGCGGGAACGGGGGCGGACGCAGGGACGGGTTCGGCGGCGGCCGCGGTGGTGGATCGCGCGGAGGAGGTGGGGGGTATGGTGGTGGAGGGTACGGTTTCAACGGTGGGAGTAGGAGTGGCGGTGGGAGGGGTAGGGGCGGTGGTGGATATGGTGGGGGCGGTGGTGGATATGGTGGAGGCGGGGGTGGATATGGTGGTGGCGGTGGTGGCGCATGCTACACCTGCGGCGAATCTGGTCATATCGCTAGAGATTGCTACCAGGGAGGCGGGTGGCTGGCGGTGGCGGGGGCAGCGGCGGTGGCGGCGGGGCTTGCTACAACTGTGGGGAAACCGGCCATCTGGCGAGGGACTGTTACCAGGGCAGCGGAGGCGGCGGCGGCGGCGGCGGCGGCGGAAGGTACTCCGGCGGAGGCAGCGGGGGTGATCGATCCTGCTACAACTGCGGTGAAATGGGGCACTTCGCTAGGGAATGTCCCGGCAAGAATTGAGCGGTGATCTCTTTCTTGCTTCGTCTCCTTAGCATTTTGCTCGTCTGCTATAATGGTTCCATAGGCTTCATGCTGGGTTACTTTTTTTTGTGCTGTGGGATGTTTGCCCCTTCTCTATGTTTGGTCTTTTCGCTGGTCTTGAATCTTGATGGATTGTGTCTTATTTTGGGTTCTGCAAACAAAGTTTGGATGATGTATAGACTGCTGCTAGTCTTCATCTTTTTTTCTTAAGATATATATACATTATGCTTCCTTATATTGCTTGTTCTACTTTCTCATTATGATCTTTTTGCTGTTTCTATACACATTGTTCGTCCACATGTACTCTAATTTAATCAGTTCTGGTGTTCATATGAGTTTTGTGAAAGCTAAAATTTGGACACGGGATGTTAACGTGCTTGCACTTGTATTAACTGTAATAAGCTTCATTGATAATTCATGAGAAGTTGTTTACTGTTTGAATGAATTTCTTCACAGGTTGTATTAGTTTAAATACAGTGAAACATGCACCAATAACAATAGATGAACTTGAATTAGATGCTGAAGTGATGTTTGGTTCTTATGGGGTTGTTATAAAGGAGATTCCTTTATTAATAATGTTGTATTCTTTTTTGTGGGTATCTATGTACTTAGCTTTGTTTTGAAGCCGGAATCTTCTGATTACGTGGTTGTGATGCATTCTGCATAGTAATAAGCTTCTTTTGAACCTTGTTATTTGTTATGCCACAAGCAAGAGAAAAAAAGGTGTTTTTTGTTGATTGATTTTTTTTCTTTTACTTTTCATGCCATGATTTTATATTTGAATTTCATTGCAGAAGCAACTATGTTTGTGAATGCTAACTGTTTTTTTTTTCTTTTACATTTTCCATGTCACCATTTTAGTGCTCTCACTTAAGAATGCTTTCCCTTAATGGGATTTGTTTTATATGTTAATTGCTTTTTTTACAATTTCCATGTGTGATTTTGAACTTGTGCTCTCAAAGAAGAATTAGACTACATTCCACAAGGCATGAGTTGTATAGGTTGGTTTCTTTTTTTTCCCTTGCTTCTTGTATGATCCAAAGAAACTTTTTGTTGATTTCTTTTTCCCTTTTGTCATTACTCATGCATGATAAAATCGTGAACTCTCGAACAAGGAAACTGCTTTTTGAATATTCATTTTGGGATATCTGTTGTCATTTTTCCTTTTATATACCTCTTGTATTCTTGTCTCTTCTCAGTGAAGACTCATTAGTAACTGATGGCCTTTTTTGAAATTCTCTTGCTTCTTTCTCTTCTGAAAAATCTGATCGCTATTTCTTGTTTCCTATCATATAATAGTGGTACCTTATTGACTGATGGCTATTTCTTCTCAGTGAAGACTCATTAGTAACTGATGGCCTGATCGTTGTGGTTTCTAAACATTTACTGCCATATATTTCAAATACATTGGTAACTTTGAATTTTGAATCCTGTTCGAGTATTTGTTCGAATGGGATGGCCTTTGGCTAATAAGTATTTTGTCGGTAATGAAATGTAGCTTTGATTGCTCTAGTATGTTTAAGTTTACAGGTAGGTAATTATCTGGTGTCTACTACTGAGATCCAGATCCCACTCTAGTCATGATGAATAAATTACTCATCTTGAGTTTCAATATCCATGACATGGACTGTTTAGTTGCATTCATCTTCATCTGCGGATAACCTAGTAGTTCTAGTTGATTTTTTTTTCTCTTATCAAATTTGAAGGTTTTTTCCTGCCCTGTTTTCTTTTTCTGTTTTTTTATCTGTACTTTGTTTTAAATGGTTGTTTAATATATGCATTAAAATCAATCTTGAGGAACTAATGTTAGTGAAGTTATTGCGTGTTTGCTTGTGTGAAGTTATTGCTTGTGTGATTTTTTTTTCTTCTATCAAATAGATGGATTAAATAAAATGTTGGACATGTAGTAGAGAACCTGGGGTGATCGGCTCGGCTCGGCTCCACGGAAGTTTCCCAAAATAGATGGACTAAATAGGATCTAACTATTGTTGGTACTAAATGTCTTGATTTTCCATTTATGAATTGCTTCATCCTCCTGATTACTGAACCTATGTGAACTTAAAACTATAAAGGTTGCAACCTCAGTGTTGTTTCTTGTCACTTCCTCGCTCTGCCCTATTTCTTGGGCTGGTCAAGTGCACTCATCTTATTCACCCTTACTCTTTCCGACTCAATCGGGTTGATATTCATCCCTCCTTTTCTCGATCGGGAGCGGGTGGGTTCAGGTTTGTGTTACAAAATCTAAACATAGCGTATATGTTAATCTTTTCTGACAAAAAAAGAGAGGAGAAATTGTTGAGTGAACTATTTTCCTTGATCTTCAGTGAACTATGGACAAGCCGTGTGAACCATACATGCTTGGCCTGCTCTGAATCAAAATGGATTGATATAGACTTCGTTGATGTGTAAGAATATCATCCCAATGGGAAATTCCCTCACAAAGGGAGGCCCTGATCTTGCGGGCATTCGTGAAACTGTGTTATTCACTTTTATGATTAATCGAATCATAAAAATTAAATATCTAAATTATTATATATATTATCTTGTTAGCTAAAGAGCATGTAATCCACTACAACAACAATAAGGCAAATTTGGCATTGCAATCCTCCCCGAGTCCAAGTCACCCTCACCCCACACCCCCAAAAAAGCCAGCAACGGCAACCACAGCCGACACGATCCCAACTCGACCAATCCATCTCACCCTTTTCGCCTTTTACACACCTTTATACCCCCAGCCACTGTGGTCACAGCTTTCCCTATTCAATTCCCTCTCTTTCCAAACCCTAATCCATTCTGAGGTCAATCCCCGCTAACTTTGTCTCAGCAAAGGAAAGATGATAAGCTTCCTCCCCCTTTGCCTTTCCTTTGACCTATCACTGCTCCCTCGTTTACATTCTGATAAGAGAGCTCGTAGCGATTGATAGTGCGAGGTGACAGCCCAGAAACATGGAGGAAGAAGGAAGCTTCTCTAAAGCTTACAAATTTTTTTTTAACAGACTGGGAAAAAAGGGATTTGCCTGTGTCATCACTTATCCACTCCATGCAGCTTTACACGGCAGATTGCTTCCATGCAAAGCATTTAATTTTCCGACGTACCGTGACTTCATTCATATCCTTACTCTCCTTGCCCCACGGGTGAGCAGAGTACCTGCGTGAAGAATTACCGTCCATAGTCAATAGGCAGGATTGAATCCTGCCGGATGCAGGAATTTTCGTCAGTGTATATGTTCTCTTAAGTAAAAGGGTCGTTAAGTTAGCTAAACATGATCTGCGTGTGAGGTATATCATTTTGGAGAAAAAAAAATTGATTAACGCGGTTGGATAACATCGAATTTCAAACAATCGATCCAGAAGTCCAACATCCTAGGATTCATATCTCATTTTAAAAAAAATCTTATAAAATATGTCACAGTTAAGGATCTAACTATAAATGTTTGAAATGACAATTAATTATTTTTTTACTACACCATAATCCAAATGCAAGATGGTCTTGGAGAGATGGATGAATCATTTAAAATTTATTGAAATTAGGACTTAATTTTGATATGTTTGAAAAACTAAGATGATGCATCATTACTCTCAGTATTCTAAAAACCGGACCGGATCGATCAGTCAGACCAGTTGAATCGGAAATCGATCAGATTTTTGATCTGAATTTACTCTAAAAACTAGCTGCTCAAGAATCAGGTGTGAACCATTCTGAACCGATCAAGAATCGGTGAACCGGACAAATCGAAAAAATCACGGCAAACCGGCTTCGTTTATCTTATTTTTTAAAATTTTAATTTTTTTTCTCTTTTGCAATTTTATCAAAAATAAAAAATAAAATATCAAAATCCTAATTTACTTCTACCTAAACTCCAAACGAATAAATTTGTTGTTTGCTTGAACCCAATAGTTTTAAATTTGATTTTTTTTTAAACTAATCTTTTTTCAAAAATACCGTGTTGAGTTCCTGACAAAAAATATATCACATGTTTAACCTAGTTGATCCAATCTTAAAGAAAATAATTAGACAAGTTATTAATTTTATATATTTATATAAATATATATTTTATTATATATAATTATATCCCGGTTGAATTTATGATTAAATTTTTAAACCTTTAATCTTTATCTCGACCGATTTGATATCCGATTCGATTTTCAGAACCTATTTATTCCGGACTACTATCCTGTTACTCACAGTCAGTGAGCGTGCGGTTGCATCGTACTGTGCCTTCTGATGAAAATTATTATTTTTGTTTTTTTAAATGCTCTAATATCTTCTTCCCTCGGTGGAAAATGGGATAAAAAGGAAATATCCGTCAGTCGGAAGTTGAAGAGGAGGAATAAAACAGTACTGATTCGATCCGGGCCCCGCAGTCGTTGACCAATCGTAGCGTCGGTAACGAATAGGGAGGGCATCATGGGTATTTAACTGAGCCTTCGAGAAAGCTTCGCGAGGACGAAGTTTGACATTCTCCGGTCCCATCTCGACGACCGTCTTTACACACGTCGCCGCCATGCGAGATTCCAGCCTTTCCAACGAACGGCTGACGTGCTTCCAATCATTTGGACAAAATATTCTGAGTCAAAATCACAAACGCCCCCCCTACTTTCATAAAATGTCCATAAGCTCCTTCGGATCTTAGTTTTCGGGGTTGGAGAGCACTCTCGAAACTTTTTATTAATGTATAAAGTAACTAATAAAATAAATGAAATGAAGAGTTAATTTTATCGACTTAGATAATTTTTTACTTTTATTTCAATATTCTTCCTTAGTGAATTCAAATATCTTAAATTCATGACCTTTGTTTTTTTTATAGTGCATAATATTTAACTAGATAATGTTGTTGGATATAGTGTGAATGGAAAAAAAAGATGTGGAGGAAAAAGTTTCTTGTAGTGGGACTTTAGTCCACATTAGGAGTTTCATGTGAATGGAAAGAGAGGTAGAGAATAAAAGGACTCCGTTGTGAATGAGACTTTAGTCCCACATTGGGAGTCTTAAGGCATAATTGTTGGTTTATATTGTTTCACAAGCATGTTAGTTATAAACAAATGCAAGGGAAGAGACTTTCTCTCACGCGTGGGTGTGTAGGGGGTGCAAATCCAAGGCCCGGATTTGTACTGAACCAAGTGGACTCGTGTGCGTGCACGACTTGCGCGCGTCGAATGCTCGATCGGCCGGGGCAAAATTTATCCAAGCGGATAAACCAACGTTAATTCCGTCATTGATTACTGCGGGGGTTTGAGCCTATATAAAGAGGTTGTGACCGAGAACAAAAGATATAGAGAAAGATAGATTATCTTCCACCTCGTTCCCAACTCCCTGGTAGCGTTCAGGTACTTTTTCAGTTCGCCACGAGCAACGAGTGTTTCGTTGTGTCTGTGGTTTTGCTGTTGTATCCTGAGAGACAGACGTTCATCGGGAATTCCAGCTGGGTGAATTCGAGCACTGAAGACTGCACCCTGCATAAAAGGGTAACTCTCCATAAAAAAGAGCATTTCCTCCAACAAATATTTCTGTGCATTGTTTTTATCATACCACTTGAGGTTTTAAAAATTGAGAATAGAGAGTATATATGTCTTCACAACAAATGTACTATTGAATATTTTGTACTCTTTCAAATTACTATCTATTATTTATTGGGATCATTACGAACTAGAAGGAAGGTAAATAACTTCCTTTACTTTTGTAAATTTAATTTATAATGGATATCTTGAAATGAAGAATCATCAAAGCGTTAACGTATTCTATTTACTTGGTATATAGATCGTAGAGGTGACTAATCTAAGAATCCGATCCTCTCTTACAGACACACTATAAAAATCTCCTTCTAGGAGGCAGAGAAGCATCATATAAACTTGAATATAAGAATACAATAAGAAAACATAAATAAGATTACACAAGAACTCGAGAACGACTTTACAACAATGAACCTTACTTTGCTTGTTCTTTTCTTGCTTTGGTTGGTCTCTTAATATTTGGAAAGTACAACAATACTTGTGACCAAAAACCTCAAGAATCGACGTAAATGAGTATTGCTATAAACTTTCACAAAAATTCTTTTCAAGATTTCTTTCGGCACCTCTTAATTGATTGGTCTTACCCCAATCAATTGTCACGTTAGCTTGACTATTTAAAACTTACAGAACGAGTCTTTTTTGCCATACCAATTGATTGGTGAGTCATACCAATCAATTGGTAGCTTCTAATCGATTAAATGAATCAATTCCACGACCTCCTTTGCTCTCGTGAAAATGCTCTTGATTGATTAGGCGATCAACCTTATTGATTTGAACAAGTCTCAATCGATTAGGCAATCCTCCTAATCGATTCGAATATTTTCTGTTCGAATCACCTCTCCTACCAATCGATTACCCACTGTTCAATCTATTAAGTCAATCGATTCAAGCACTGAAACTCGAAAATTCGGGTTTAGAATTTGTCAATCGATTCCACTCCTTGGCAATCAATTAATAACCCTAATTTCAGCCTTCCGAGATTGAAATCACGTCTTATCCGATATTTGGTTGATCTCAACTTAACAATACTATTATTGCCCATAATTAGTTATCCATGACCCATTAGGACTTCCCGTTGCTTAGAATCTGATCAACTTTTGACCAACTTATACTTTTCCACTGATTAACCCCGCTAGAACTTTCATTGCGTAGTTCCCAACTAGATCTTCCACTGCCTAGCCCCGCTAGGATTTTTCATTGCCTAATTTTTGACTAGGCCTTCCACTACTTAGCCCAGTTAGGGCTTTTCATTGTCTAGTTCAAAACTAGAACTTCCACCGCCTAGTTTAAAACTAGAACTTTTACCGCCTAGTTCCGTTAGGACTTTCATTGTCTAATTCCCAACTAAATCTTCATTGCCTAACTCTGCTAGAACTTTTCTAGTCAAGTATCCGATTCACCCTTGACCAACTTGATTTCTCTCTCACATATTATCAAATATTGAAACTTAAAGGTTAGACCAACCCATGCTTAATCAAACTGGTCCACCTTAACTCGAAAATGATTATAACAATGATGTTGCCCATGCCTCATCACTGGGCAACTCATCAGTGTGGGTGAAGGATGCAGAAAGGTTAGGTCCTCATCTAGTCGCAAAGAAGGTCCGTCAGGAAGGTGGCCTAAGATATGAACACGAGTTAGGAGGACGACCAGAGGGGTTCCGGTGCAGTCACTCCAACGCTCAAGTTAGAGGTGGAGTTCGAAAGGAATTTACAGTAGAACAGTAGATAGGTTGTTCGCCTATATCTGCCCCTAGCGGAGGATGTACCTTTTTATAAGGTTGTGGGAGGACACCTGTACCCATGATCTCATAATCTTCATGCACGTTACCTGAGAGGATACGATTTGGGGTGCATTATGAGGGAATTACAACGATCATTACATAGCAGAGCACGTTCTTTTGAACCATTCTAGGTCCACGTAGTCGTTATTATTAATCAGGGATTAGGTTCCTTTGTTGAGCTTAAGGCTTCCTATGAAGGGTCGTAACTTGGTGGTGTGAGAACGGGGGTCAGCTTGGGCTGCTGCTAGAGGTTTGGTAGAGCCCAAGGGTTGGCCTGAGCAAATCTGAGTTGGGGTTGATCAGAACTTGAGAGGCTGACCCGAGTAGGGGTCCAGTTCAGTTCTGATCGCGACCATGGATGGGATGTCTTTGTCCAAGGGTTTTGAGGGAGCTTGACTCCGACTCCAAGACTTACTCCCCATGATTTCTACTCGGGCTTTTGTTGAAGAGCTCATCCTCAACTCAGGTCTGACCTGAGCTCGAGTCTGGACTTTTCTTGAAGAGTGAGACAAGGTATTTATACCTGGTGATGTGACCTCCTAAACTGACTTGTCCTATCTCAACCCGTATCAAACAACATTATTATTATTATTATTATTATTATTATTATAATAATAAGTGAAAGGTGACCTTGTGTCTATTTCAAATAGTATTATTCCTTTAGTGACCTTATCCCTTAAGCACCTCTAACATTAGTCTATATTATTCACATGTCATTATGAAATTACTTTTACTAATTTAATTATTATTAATATGTCTATATAATTCATATATTAATTTTTGCCACATTTGTCATGAAGAGAGATAATTATCTTTTGACTTTTGATACAAGTGATTATCTTTAATGATGAGACGTCCTTATTACTTTATTTTTATTTAAGATGATAAAATTAAACCTTTTGGACAATAAAAAGACAAAATATGGAGAGAAAAAAACCTTTTAGACAATGTAAATAAACAAATACTACGTTCAATTGTTTAAAATAAGTGAACAAGAAAAACAAAAGCATTTTTTTTCTGTCCTCTCCTCTCCTCTCCTCTCTTGTAAACAAGATCTAAGAGAATCCATGCTCAAATAATTCACTCCTTAAGTACGCGCTAATCCTCACTGTCTTCCATTAATGTCATTAGAACCGTGTTTAAACTTTAACCCAACGGTTCAACCCTCGGCCTCTCCCTTTCCTTCCCCTTCGCGTATAAATCCCTCAACGCCATGGAACTCGCTGCCAATCTCCGCTTCCTTCCGTTCTTCATCGCCTTCCGAACCAATTAATCGTTGTTGCTCCTTAATCATTCGCGATCGCCGATCGCTCAATGTCTCGCCAGCCGATCCTTTTCTTCGCTGTTCTGTTTCTGCGATTTGTTTCAGGTAATTTGTGGATTTTGTGGAGGGCTTGAGTCGAAATGGCTGCGATTTTAAAGGCGGAATTCGTGGTTTGATCGCGCAGGGGAAGGCGCGGCGACGTTCTCCTTCGTGAACCGCTGCGGCGACACCATTTGGCCGGGCGTCCTGTCGAGCTCCGGTAGTTCTCCGCTGGAGAGCACCGGATTCGAGCTCGCCTCCGGCGAAAGCAGATCCCTTTACGCCTCCTCCGGTTGGTCCGGCCGCTTCTGGGCTCGCACCGGCTGTGTTTTCGACGCTTACGGTAACGGCTCATGCGGCACCGGCGACTGTGGGACTGGCAGGGTCGAGTGCGCTGGTTCGGGGGCGGCGCCTCCCGCCACTCTGGTCGAGTTCACGCTCGGCGGGGAGAAGGATTTCTACGACGTGAGCCTGGTGGATGGGTACAACCTGCCGGTGGTGGTGGAAGCGGCGGGCGGGGAGTGCCCGTCGACGGGTTGCGCGGCGGACATAAACCGGCGGTGCCCTGAAGAGCTCAGGGCGGGGGATGGAGCGGCGTGCCGCAGCGCGTGCGAGGCCTTCGGGCGGCCGGAGTTCTGCTGCAGCGGGGAGTACGGGAACCCGCAGACTTGCCGGCCGTCGGCGTACGCGCAGATGTTCAAGGCGGCGTGCCCGCGGTCCTACAGCTACGCCTTCGACGACGCCACCTCCACCTTCACCTGCATCGCCGCCGCCGCCGGAGGAGCGCAAGCCTATTCCATCACCTTCTGCCCCGAATCCTCCACAAGGTATTACTTCACTTTAGTACTTACAATTTAGTTTATTTTCAGAAATCCCCATAGAATTTTAGAATTCTATCGTAAGGTGATTTACATGGTTTTAAAACTTTAATATATTTTAAATAATAAATTTCAAGAATTTAAATGATTTTATTTATTTATACCTTTCTACACCTCTTGAAAATATCATTGGATCAAATGAAAAATACATCAAAAAATATAGAATATTGTTTTTAATTGTTATTAATTTGCAGTCAAAAATCCATCACAAACAATACCCCTCCAAAAATTGAAGGAGTAGAAGAAGAAGACGACTCGTGGCTCGCGAGTCTCGCCATTGGCAACGCCAACCCCACGCGAATAGCAAGAAGGAATGAAATAGTTTATTCAATTATAAGCCTCCTTCTGTATTTTTTCCTTATTTTGAGGGTCTAGCTGTTTGTTTAACAATTTGGCAAAATTTCATTTCAGCCCTGAAAAAGTTTGCTTACATTTTTTTTTCAAGCGTTATTACCCTTTCCAATAATGATAATAAAATTAGATATTTTACATAAAAACCCTATCTATACTAATTTTATCAAAGAACTGCGACGGGATCCTTCTTCTAGAAAAAAGAATTCATTGTGTAAAAAGAAAGGAAAGAAGGAGTAAAAGAGAAGTCCTTACTTTACTCGTGTGGACCGAAAGAAAGAAAACAAAAGTTTGTAGTCAGATTACCAATAAGTTCCCAATCCGTGGCAAGCGATTGTTGTGACTAGGCCTCTAACAAGCCATACGTTTACAGGTAGATCCCCGTATTCATTTCTCCTTAATTTTGATGATGTCGTAAAGTGCGGTAAATTTTTAAGAGTGAAACGGCTCCGAATACTATTGATTCTGGCTCTAACCTGAAAAGAAATGACCATTAGTAATCCGTCGGAAAAAGGCCCGACAAAGTCCTTCGACGGTCAAATCAGTCTCTAGTTGAAGAGGATAAAGCAATAGAATAGTGGCCCAAAAAACTCTTGCACGCATACCTGCGGAAAGAGTGCGGAGGGTCTTATATAGCCGAGAGAGCTGACACTTCCTGCCCGCGTCTGACATAAGTAAGGGTTGCCGTAGTACGGAGAGTGAGGATATGTCAGGAATATACTGTGTCAGCGGGATATTCGCGATTTGGGTATGAATGGTATTAGACCCATGCCGACGACCATACCATTCTGCCATGATGGTGTCAGGGAATGGGTATTCTCTAGGAAGACGACAAATCTCGAACTGGAGCGTCGGCCGACCACCCCGAGTGAGACCTGGTCGTGTGGCCAATACCCCTTGGACTGGAATAAGATACTCCCAGGATTAAGGAGCGCTCGGGCTCGGCCAATCAGACTTATCTCAGGGTCGGGTGGTAAGGACATAAGAAGACTACTACCTGGATGCCAACCAGATGTTGCTAGGGCATTCTTAGGCTCGGCAGTCGGTATCCCTCACTGAGGGCTAATGAAGTGTGCATTTCGAGTGGCGGACAGGGTCGGACACTCGGCGTTTCCCAGAGGGATCAGGTCGGGGTACATTTGACCGACCACTTAGTTGGGCGCTCCGGGCCGAGTGGGCCTCAGGCTCATGACACAACCAACTATTTCGAGCTATCCATACCCCGTGGCCCCTACCTAACTGGATGTGGTGCCAGGCTGGCCGACCGAGTTACAGGTGAGCTAGGCCGGGATCATAAACATCCCCTTCGAGACTAGTCGAAGGAGGTGCCGAGTTTGACTGACTGGACTGTTAATTTAGAGTAAGCCTGTAGTCCAGCGATGAGGGCTTCATAGTCGGCCTCGATGTTTGTGGCTTAGTACTCCAGTCGAACCGATAGATGCAATTGTTCTCCCTTTGACGAGACCATCAGAATGCCAATTCCACTGCCTTGTCAAGCCGACAACCCATCCACATAAATTTGCCAAGTTTCCTCAGCTTCATCCGAGTGCAATTCACTTAGAAAATCAGCTAAAGCTTGTGCATTAATAGCTGGCCAAGCTTGATACTGGATGTCGTACTCACTCAGCTCGGTAGTCCACTTGATCAGTCGCCCCGACGCCTCCGGATTTGAGACTACTCGACTAAGATTACTGTTGGTCAGGACTATGATCGGATGTGCCAGAAAATATGGTCGGAGCCGCCGAGCAGCTAAGAGCAAGATGTAAGCTAACTTTTCGAGTGTCATGTATCGGCACTCGACACCTTTTAATAGATGAGCAAAGAAATACACTGGTTGCTGCTCGGTCACTGATAAGTGTCATTTTGTTGATCATTTTATATGTTTAAATCCGTGTTTGACCTATATTTTACTTGTGTAATTGTGGATTTGGCCTAGGTTCTAGGATTTGTATCCTTTTTGGACTTAATTGCAAATTTGGTTATATTTGAGTTGATTTGTCACTAAATTTTTGATCTACTCTTGTAGGCTTGAAGGGATCATGGACCTAGGTCAGGTTGGGTCAAATGTTGAGTCAAAAGTGGACTAGATCAAGTGATCAAGCGATGACTCATTTGGACCGTCCGATGCAAGAATGGTTAGATCTAGACCATCTGAGAACTTCTGATCAATCCGAGCTAGGATTAAGTCTAATCAAGCGATCAGATCACGATCTGAGAGTTTCAGCTCAATCGGAGATCATCTGGCCGTTGGATCACGATCAGAGAGATTTAGACCATCCATTCAAATATCAGCTTGATCTGAGCCATCCGCTACAGATCTGGCAGATCCGAGCTACCACGAGGATGATCCTGACCTCTGATCAAGATCTGGAAATTTTGAATCAAATCGGACGAAGATCCACCGTTGGATGAAGCGCAATCGATCTGGGCCGTCCACTGCTTTAACTACTTAAACCACTTCCCTGTTTCAGATCTGGCGTCGCGACCTCACATTTCTTCAGCTCGTTCTTCTTCATTTCTTCATAGTTTTCTTTCAAATTTCTTCCATTAGAGGCGTGGCCGACTCGATCAGCTTCTTGAATCAAGATTTGGATCATTGGGAGAGAGTTTCATGGCGATTTTAGCTCGGAATTGTGCCGGATGCAGAGCTTCTTGAGGGTTTCGGCAGATCTGCATTTTGAGCTCTTGGATCTCAATCGCATCCATTTCCTCGCATCTGAATCGTCTGTAAGGGTTCTAGGATGAGTTCAGATGATTTCCAAATCATCACTGCATCTTTCCACATCGAGATCTAAGAGTTTGAATTGGAATTTCCAGCAAGTGTGCAGTTTCGAGCAGATTTGACATTGGAGCTTGATTCCCATTGATTTGCGAGTTTAAGGGGTTCTTGGCTTGCCCTTGCGTGACGAACAAGGTGGTTTTGAATCAAGGATTGGTCGAGGCTTAGTTTAATTGCATTTCTTCTTGTTTGTAGCTGTAATTTCTATCCCTGCAACAATTCTGTTTCTGCATTCGATTAGCTGCTGTAATTTCTTTGTCTGAACTGTTTCTGTCTTCAATTAGATTTTAATTTTGCACATAGTTGGTTAGTGAGTCGATCAGTGATCAATTGAATTTGAATTCAGTTTATTCCCTATTTTTTCTGTCAGCGTGCCAAGTTGCTACGGCATATCAGCCCTAATTCTGCATTTCTTTGATTGTTTCTGAACTTTGTATCAGAGATTTTATCTCTTGTTTCGTTTTCGCAATTGTTAGCTTGTAATTCAGCATCTTAAGTAGTTAGATCTATTGGCAGTGAACAATTGTACTCATTTGATCAGATTCAAACCTAGTGTATCTCTGAATTGATTTTGACTAAACTGTTGTGTATCAGTTTTCTAAACTGATCTTGCGTATCAAGTTTCTGCTGTGGGCAATTGTCATCTCTGCAGCAATTCATTAAATTTCTGAATTGAGTATTAGTTGTGAATTGTGGCAGCTGGATGTATGAGGTTCAGTTCTCTTTTATGCTACCTAATGTCTGCATTCAAACTTGCATTCTGCATTCATTCTATTACAGCATTTTCATGATCAGCTTTTGCATCAAACTGAACTTGTTTCTTCAATTAGTTGTTTCTGAATTAGTTAGATATTTTCTGCAGATTTAGTGTATCATTCTTGCAGCCATTTCGAGCACTTAATCTCATTTGTTTTGTTTACCTGCTATGCATTTGAATTAATCTACATTTCTGCACTTTCATTCTGAAATTCCTAATCAATCATTTCTGCAATAGTTTATGACTGAATTTTGAATTCAATTAGTTGTTTCAAAGCTAATTTTGTTACATCATCAGTTTTACATGTAGTGTAATGTTGTTCTTCTTGTGCCAAGCTGCCATTCAAGACTGCATTTAGTGTAATCAGTTTATTCTTTGCAGCAGTTTTCGGCACAAGATTTCCTTTCTCTTAGTATCAAGTTTAGCTTGTGAATTCATGCATTTCAATTCTGAAATCAGCTCATTCTTATACTGCTGCATTTAATTTCGAATTTCATTTCTTCATTCATGCATTTCATTACATTGAATAGCCTTGCCTTCCAAGTGATATGATTAGTTCATTTTTAAGTTTTCTTACATTGAGTATTAAGTTTCAATTTCTTTCTATTGCATTTTCTTGTCTATTCGAAACCAAACCCATTTCTTATTTGAAACCCAAAAAACATTACGACACATAAACTCGAGCACGAGTCGAACAACTTGAACTAGCCCTTGGAAAAATACGACCTGTGGCCCCTTTACTACGCTTTTCTTCTTTGATTGCAAAAAGGGTTTTCAGCACTTTTATAAATTCTAAATTCTGATGGATCCACATTCGTGACAACTTTTATTAGCTAAATTGGGTCCATCAGTCACATCTTGCGTAATTAGCACCATGCTGATTGATTCAGCTGAGGCTGCCAAATACACATACAAAACTTCTCTGACCTCTGGCTTGGACAAGACTGGCAATTCGGCTAGATAGACCTTCAGTTCTTCAAATGTCTTATCGTAGTCAGCATCCCATTGAAATTTGGTAGCTCGGCGGAGGGTCTTGAAGAAGGGTAATCCTCGCTTAATAGATCGGGAAATGAAGCGAGACAGGGCCGTGATTCGCCCAGTGAGCCTCTGTGCCTCCCTAAGGTTCCGTGGTGGGGGCATGTCGAGCGGGGCTTTGACGTTGCTCGGGTTGGCCTCGATCCTCTCTCGGTGATAATATATCCGAGGAATTTTCCACTTCGGACTCCAAAAAGACACTTGGCCAGGATCAGCTTCAGTCCATACCTGCGCAAGGCCTGATATGTCTCCTCCACATCTGACACCAGGTCGACCGCTCGGCTTGACTTGATCAGGATGTCGTCCACGTACACTTCTATGTTTGACGGACCCGATTTAGTTAATTAAAGTTGTCACGAAATGTGTGGATCCGTCAGAATTTAGAATTTATAAAATGCTGGAAACCCTTTTTGTAATCAAAATATGAAAACGTAGTAAAGGGGCCACAGGTCGTATTTTTTCCAAGGGACTAGTTGAGAGTTTGTTTGATCCGAACTCGTATTTAGGTGTCGTTTGTGAATTTTGGGTTTCGAATGAAATCTGGGTTTTGTTTCACTTGGAAATGAAAAAGCTATGAAAAGGAAGAAACTTAACTCAATGAACTAAACAATGAAATGGCAACTAATGAACTCAATTAATGGTGAACTCAGTTAACTGATGCAAATGAGCATGAACTTGGAAAAATAAATTCGAATTCCAATGTGAGTCTACACTACAGGTTATGTTCAATTTCACACCCATCCATTCCGAGTGCTCCACTTGATACAAAAATATTCAGCCACTAAAACACTATTATGCAAAAATTGAAGCTTAAAGTTCAAAACTGCTGATTGTGAAACAAACTGAACTCGAACTCAACACCACACTAGAAGACTTGTTGGATTTCAAGAATTTAAACTCAAAACTATTGAAATATCTGCTGAAACTTCACATAGCACAAAACCAGAAATGACTCAAACTTGATACACATGGGCTGAATCTTCAACTATTACTCATGTAGAATGCACAATTCTGAGTTTCAAGAAAAACCAATGAATATAGAAATGAATTTCCATTCAAAACCGAATCTCCAATTGGTACAACAGGCAGCAATGAAGAAAAGGAAATTGATACACAAAGAGTAAAAGAATCTATGTGCCAAAACAGAAATCTTTGTGCCACAACCAATTCTAATAACTCAGAAATGTAATGACTGCGAAAGAGACTAATTTCAAGCTCAAAAGTACACCGTAATCTCACTCAACTTAACACAAACCCATGCCGAGACTGATATTGAAACAAGCATGCAGAATTTCAACAACTCAGCTCACAAATCTGCAGAATTTCAGAGACAAATCTGCAGAATTTCAGAGACATGTATCGAGCAGATTTTGCAGCTACGAACTGACTGCAAATCAACCAGCAGCTAAAGTGAAACAATTAGATGTGAAACAACAAATCAAACACAGACTTCTCAAGCAATTCAAATTGCAGAAACTGTATTTGGATGCGCAGAAATGAAATCTGAATGAAGGCAGAAATCAAAACAGGAATTGCAAGATTTGAAACCGACTGGGAAACTAATCCAAACTAAGCAACTAAGATCGAAAGTACCAAACTAATATAAGAAACGATTCAGCAACAAACTAAACTAGCTAAGATGATAATGCAGAAATTAAAGGACTGATACGTAGCTGAAAAACAGGGAGAAACTGATACAAACTGATACGCATCAATTAAAATGCAAAAACAGCTAAATTTAAGTTAAGTGCTAAGTAACCAAGTTATCTAGCTACTGACATTGAAGAACTAAAACCTAATTACGAAGGAACAATTCAGACAAGTAAGCTACAGCTAATACAAAATTTCAGAAACAGAAATAAATTGGCAGAACTAAAGTTACAGCTAAGAAAACTCAAATTAACCAATTTAAACTACTCCTCAACCCTTCCTCAGCTCAAAATCTTCTTGGTCGTCAAGCAAGAGCTGGCCTCGAACCCCTAAGCACAGCAAATCAGTGGAAAACAGATTGGATTGATGAATTCTACTCAAACTGCGCCAGCTGGGAGATTTCCAATCCAAACGCTTCGATCTCAGTTTGTCGAGCTACTATGATGATTTGGAGACGTCCTGAACTCACCTGAGAACCCCTACAAGTGGCTCAGGTCGTCGGAAATGGTTTGTGCTGAGATTCCAACGCTTGGACCACAAAGGATGCCGAAACCCTCAAACAAACTTTGTCCGGAGGAATCTGAGCTGAATTCTCCACCCAAGCTATCTCCAATGATCCAAATCTTGATCTAGATGAAGAGTTGAGGTGGTCGCGCCCCTTGGATTGAAGAACTACTGAAGAATGATGCAAAGAAACGAAGAAACCTACTGTAGCGGCGGAGACGCGACGAGGAAGGAAGGCTGGGAATTTTTGATTAAATACATTAGAAATAGACGGTCCAGATTGAATTGACTGAATCCAACGGCTGATCTTGCTCTGATTTGATCCAAATTTTAATGATGATGATCTGGGGTCAGGATCTGCCTCGTGGTAGCTCGAAACCTCCAGATGTGCAACGGATGGTCCAGATCAACTTAATCTGTGAATGGACGATCTAGAGCCCTCCGAGCTTGATCCAACGGTTGATTTAGCTCTGATTGGAATGAAACCTTCAGATCTTGATCATAGTGCTTGATCAACCCTAACCCTAGCTCGGATTGATTCAGATTGTCCCGGATGGCTCAGATCTAGCCGCTCTTGAATCGGACGGCTCGGATTAATCGTAAGCTTGATAATTCGATCCGGTTCACTTCTGACTCAAGTTTGACCCAATATGCTCTAGGTCCAGGATCCTTTCATGCCTACAAAAATATATCAGAAAATTAGTGGCCAAATAATCCAAAAAATATGTAAATTTGCAATTAAGTCCAAAATAAGAGGAAATCCTAAAACCTAGGGCAATTTCACAATTAAGCAATAAAAACATAGGTCAAACATGGATTTTAGCAACTCAAATGATCAATAAAATGGTATCTATCAATGTTCCGACCGATCTGTGACCGGAAGACCTTGTTCATCATCCACTGGTAGGTGGATCCGACATTCTTCAACCCGAACGGCATGACTGTGTAGCAGTATGTGTCATCTGCCATGATGAAGCTGACCTTCTCTTGATCCTCGACCGCCAGGCGCACCTAGTGATAGCCCTGGTATGCGTCCAACATGGATATGAGCTCACTCCCAGCAGTCGAGTCGACCATTTGGTCGATCCAGGGCAAAGGATAGCAATCTTTTGGGCAGACTCGGTTAAGGTCCCGAAAGTCAATGCAGACTCTCCACTTGTTGTCGGGCTTGGCCACCAGGACCACGTTAGCTAGCTAGGCCGGGAATTGGACTTCTCGGATGTGCCTGGCCTCCAGCAACTTTTCGATTTCTGCTCGGATGACTTTGTTCTGCTCCGTGTTGAAATCTCTTTTCCTCTGCATGACTGGCCTAGCCTAAGGGTATACCTGAAGGTGGTGCTCGGCCACTGCTGATCGGACACCCTACAGTTCCCTTACCGATCAGGCGAACACATCCTGGTTCCTTGTCAAGCACTCCAGCAGTGGCTCCTTCGGCTCGCTTAGCAAACTCGTGGCTATCTTGACTCGGGATTCCACCCAGTCGGGGAGCAACTAAATTTCCTACTTATCCTCGTGCAGCTCGGCCCAGGGAGAGGATTGTACCATATTACAGCTAGTGGATGTGCGCTGAATCTTCTGACTCTCAGTCCGGACATCATCCACGTAGCATCGGCGCGCCACTCTTTGATCTCCCTTAACCTCCCCGACCTTGTCGCCGACCGGGAACTTAATCTTGAGATAGAAGGTTGAGGTCACTGCTCGGAACTCATTAAGAGTCGGTCGGCCCAAAATCACATTGTAGGCCAATGGAGCATCCACTATCAGGAAGGAGGACCATCTGGTTGTCTTCAGTGGCTCCTCGCCTAAGGAAATGGCCTGGCGAATATGCCCAATCGGCTACATGGTTCCCAGTGAACCCGAACAGTGGGGTGGGCACCAACTCCAGCTGGGATGACTCGATCTGCATTTGGTCGAAGGCTTTCTTGTATAATATGTTGACCGAGCTGCCCGTATCCACTATGATTCGGTGGACTTGGTAGTTGGCGATCAATGCAGTGATGACCAGGGCATCATCGTGTTGGACCTCCAATCCTTCTAAATCTTGCGGCCCGAAGCTGATCTGGGGCCCTTGTGCTTGAGCGGCACTCGTACCGACCTCGTGAATCTCCTGTCGACGCACTTGTTCCTTCCGGGCTTGATTGGAGTCTCTCCCGGTCGGCCCGCCCGAGATCACATGAACTCCTCCTCGGACGACATTCTACTAGTTGGCTTGCTCCTCATCCATTTCTTCGGACTCAGCTCGCTTCTCCTGTGGAAACAAGTTACGAGCAGTCGGGGAGTTCCGTCTAGGTTCCCCGACTGCTGGGGTAGTTGCCGGACTCCCCCTGTCCGAGCCGCGTCCAGGAGATGCCTGACGTCGTCGTCCCCGCGCGGCAGGAGCCCAACCTCTCCCAGCTTGTCGGCACTCCTCCGTGTTGTGCATGTTGCTCTGGTGAAATGCACAATAGGGTCTCCAGCGGGTCGGCAAACATCCCTGAGCCACTTGCTGCTCGTGCCTGCGCTCCATTCCCACTCGATCGACTGCTCCCCTCAGGCCGCGGATGGGCCCGCCTGGGGACCGGCTGTTCTGAGCGAGACTTGGGGTCAGTGTATTAGCCGCCTCCTTTTTCTGAGCAGCTTGTGCTTCCTCCAAATTAATGTACTTGACAGCCTTTCCTAACAGGCTGTCGAAGTCTCTCAGCGGCTTCCTGATCAGCGAGCGAAAGAAGTCTCCCTTTTGCACCTCGGCTGTAGCGGTCGGTATGTCTAATGTCACTCCATTAAATCTTTTGATGTAGGCCTGGAGTGATTCTTTCGGGCCTTGCTTCAATGCAAATAGGTTAAGGCTGGTCTTATAATGCCTCCGACTGCTAGCGAAATGCTACAGGAATATCCTCCTGAGCTCCTCGAAGCTTGACATGGACCCGTTCGGGAGTCGGTCGAACCATCGCTGGGTTGGCCCCGAGAGCGTTGTCAAGAGGGCTTGGCACTTCACGCCCTCGGGATACTGGTGCAACTGGGCCGCACTCTCGAACTTCATGAGGTGTTCTTCGGGGTCGGTCATTCCGGCATACTTCGGTATGGTGAAGAACCGAAGATGCTTGGGCACCGGGTCCTCAAGGATCTACGAGGAGAAGGGGCAGCGCGCCAGGGGGACCGGATGTGGGTCGGCTGGGGCCTTCCCCTTATCCGGGCGGGGCCGGTGCGTTTGGCTGGATGCGGACGCCTCGACAGGAATCGAATGAGCCTCGTCGTCCCGAGCTCGGTAGAAAGCGGCAGGGAAGGGGACTGAACCTCCCTCTGGTCAGGTGACATTTCCCCGACCTCCTGAGTGGCCAAGCGCCGAAGGCTCAGGAAATCGAGTCGCCGGGCTACCAGCCTGCAAAGGCCTTTGCAGGGTTTTTTGAGCTCGGGCAGCCAACAAGAGCATGTACTCTTCGGGAGTAACTGTCACTATCACTCGGTTTGGATCTTCCATCTTGCACTCTCGATCAGGCAGAAAGCCCTCCTTCTAGTGCCTAATTTGATCCTGTTGAAGAGCGAGGTGGACTCCCAAGAGTGAGGTGAACTTGAGCACTACTGCTGGCTCCGAGAACTGCAAGAGAAATGACTGTCAGCAACCCGCCGGGAGTAGTCCCCGATAAGGTACTCCGACGATCAAATCAGTTTCCGGTAGAAGAAATGAAAGTAGAAATACTAAGAATTGTAGCAAAAATTCTATCGCGTGTACCTGCATGTGAAGTGCGGAGGACCTTATATAGCCAAGGGAGCCGTTTCTGCCCCGCGTTTGCCATCTTTTTATCTCATGTGGGGACAGGATCAGGGGTACTGTTGATGCTGGCTCCGACCTGCAAAGAAATGACCGTTAGCAACCCGTCGGGAAAAGTCCCTGGCAAGGCTCTCCAACAGTTAAGTCAGTCTTCAATGGAAAAGGGTAAAGCAATAGAACAGTGACTCAAAAAACTCTTGCTCGCATACCTGCGGAAGGAGTGCAGAGGGTCTTATATAGCTGAGGGAGCTGACGCATCCTGCCTGCGTCTGACACAAGTAAGGGTTACCGTGGTACGGAGAGTGAGGGTATGTCAGAAACATACTGTGTGAGCGGGATATTCCCTATTTGGGCACGAATGGTGTCAGACCCATGCCGACTACCATACCATTCTGCCATGATAGTGTCAGAGAGTGGGTATTATCTAGGAAGACGACAAGTCCGGAACTGGAGTGCCGACCGGCCACCTCGAGTGAGACCTGGTCGTGTGGCCAATACCTCTTGGACTGGAATAAGATACTCCCAGGATTAAAGAGCGCTCGGGCTCGACCAATCAAACTTATCTCAGGGTCGAGTGAGTAGGACATAAGAAGACTACTGCCTAGACGCCAACCAGATGTTGCTCAGGCGTTCTCAGGCTCGGTAGTCGGTATCCCTCACTGAGGGCTAATGAAGTGTGCATCTCGGGTGGCGAACGGGGTCGGACACTCGACGTTTCCCATAGGGATCAGGTCAGGGTACATTTGACCAACCGCTCAGTCGGGTGCCTCGGACCGAGTGGGCCTCTGGTTCATGACCCAATTTGCTATTTCGAGCTATCCATACCCCCTAGCCTCTACCTAACCGGATGTGGCGCCAAGTTTACTGACCGAGCTACACATGAACTAGGCCAGGATCAATTATCATAATTTTTCTTTTCTGTGTCGATCATAAAATAGATTGACGAGGATGTTACGTACAAAAGTGTCACATTTTTCCATTTACAAATAGACGTTCACCATGTGCAAGTCGTGAGTAAGCCACGAGTTTGTTGTTGGCTCGCAATATATCTTTCCATCAAACTTTAATCATAATTGATTAAGAATCCATCCTAAATGAAGCAAAAAAATAATAATAATAATTCTCATAGATTGGTGTGATCATATTGATTTCCCTAATTGATGGTCAAAGATTTCTAAAGCGTCACTTTTTGTTATTCCTTGTTTGGAGATGATATAAAAGATAAGGTATTAGATGTGTCCTAACTCCTAATGGCTTCGGTAGGATTCTTATTCTCTATGTTTAATAACTACACCTGCTATATTTTTTTTAAATTTCATTTTGTCCATAAATTATTCGATAAGTTAATTTATCATTCTCGAAATCGATAATTCACATTAATATATTGTTCATGAACTATATATAACGCATGCCTCCGAGATTTTGATAAGATACTCTAAATCAATCACTTAAGATTTGAATCTTATTTGAATCTCAGCTATGACATATTATAAGATATTTTTCATCCAATAGAATGACAAATCTAAGGAGGCTTACCACTCTAGACGGGCAATCGTGAGCATTTTCTTTTAGTGGAATCAACCTCTAGTCAAGATTGATCAAGTTCGAGTTGAGTCGAGTTAGGTTTCGATATTTCATCAATATTTTAAGTTGGTTAAGTGAAAAATCATGTAGATTAAGGTTAACTGGATACTTAATAAGATACAGAAAGTCTAAGTGGGTCATCGGACGCTTAATTGTTGGAAGTCTAACATAAAGTTGGCACGAGACAAAAGTTACAATGGGTCATGGAGGATCGAACACTTGATGATAATATGAAAGTCTTAGTAGGTCATGGGTAATCGAATGCTAGGCAATGATAAAGTCCTAGCATGTCAAGGGCGATCAGATGCTAGGTAATAAAAAGTTTTGAGAAGTGAAAGTTGATCAGATATTGAGCAAAGTAAGTCCTGATATGTTGAGGTCAATCAAATATCAGGCAAGATGAGAATTTAATTTGGTAAGATTGATAGTGTGCATCAATCGACTGATAAATTTTAAACCGTGAAATTGAGGTTTTGAAATGTTTTTAAGATTACTACTGTACTTAGGAATTATACTATAGTAGCTAGGGTTGCTATAGTAGCTCGAGTTTGTTTCAAGCCTTAAAACTCACAAATTAGGATCACTACAGTAATTTTAAGAGTTTCTACAATAATTTTAGAGATTGGCTATAGTAACTTTATAGGTACTACAATAACCTATTTTAGGGTTTCGCTATTGTAGATCGATTGGTGAAATTGATTGATGGTACTCTAACAACGATCAAAATGTTGCAGAATCAAATGACTATATTCATTGGTGAATCTGACTAATTGATTAGTAAGGTGAAAAAATAATCGTTCTATAGATTTAAACGGTAGAATCCAATATATCAATAGATTGATGAAGTATACCAATCGATTAGTAAGTGGAAATCACCTCAAATAAAACCCAATTAAAGAGGGTTTCATAAAGATTTAAAGGTGTCAATTCTTAGATATTCATATGCGAAGTGTAGGTATATGTTTAGATCAAAATGAGACATTTTCAAGTAACAAGAAAGCATCCAAAATAAGTTCTTCATTGTAAAATTATTTTCGATTTCATTTGTGTTTGTATTCGTTTTCCTATTGTGCTCTTGTAAGAACATAGTGCTCCCACGGGCTGGCTCGGTTGGTAAGGCGTCTGACCGCTTGTTCCGGAGGTCTCAGGTTCGAGAGTCGTCAGTCGCACACGGGGTAAAAACTTGGTCTGCTGGCTTAAATTCTCTTGGCCCCAAGCGCCTTACCCGACCAGTAAACCATGATTTGCCCCCCTCTGGACACCCGTGAGGCAGGGACCAGGGGGCCGCTAAGGTGGCGATTCCACCTTTTGTTCTTGTAAGAACATAGTATAAGAGGGTTTTCCCCTTTCAAAAGGTATCTGAAAAGGAGAAATTCATAGTGGAGGGAGATTACTGGGAATAAGTCTTAAATTAGTTGTCGAAGGTGGATACCAAGTACATCCTAGAGTTGTTTATGCAACGTCGATATTGATTCAAGTTTTCGTTGTGCATTTAAATGATGAGCAAGACATCAAGACAAGAAACGATCGGAGCTAATTACCCCCACCTTCTTTTAGCTCGCACTAGTCCCTATCACTCCATGCGCGCCTAATAAATTTTTTCGGTTTGGAAATTTTTTTATATTTAATATTAAAACTAACCTTTAAATCTTAATGACAAAACTCTAAATGGCATATTTGCAAAATAAATAATAAAAAGAAAAAGGAAAAAAAATCTATACCTCTCAGGTCCATCAGGCTTATGAATATGATTGACAACTAAGTTAGCTGTGTCCATAAGTCGGGCTTAGTCTAATTTTATGTCCAACTAAAATTAATTTTGGAATTAATAATTATTTTTTATTTATAGCATTTGCCCAACTGTAAATTATCCAAAAATCCACAACTGAAATTTTACCCTCAGTCCCTAGTTCGGGAAAAAAATAATTTTTACTCCCTAACTAAATATATTTATTTAGTTAAACTCCCTAATAGATTTCAATTTATCTCATTGCCCTTAGCTAATACCTTTTTTTATTTTTAAGAATAATAAATAATGTAATAAATGATTCTTTCCCTCCCAATTCTAACGCCGACTTCTATTCTAAACCACAACACATGTTGATTAATGGAGACCATAACATTCTCAATCAGTGCTTACTTGCATTCAAATATATCTAATAGTTTGTAAATCTTATTGCAATCATATACATACATATCTGAATTGGAGTCAATTATGCCCGATTTCTTGAGACAGCAAAACCAATCGAGGGGTTTCGTTCCTGCATACTCAAATTTGTATAATTGTACCCAATTAAATTATAAACCTACTTAAATTTAGATATTTTCTAGCTAATAAAGTGGATTATGTACTTTGATCAAGTATATTCCTTGATCACATATTCATCCATATTGATTGTTTATCTATTGTTGATATTACTCTATTGGATAGAAAATATATTAAATTATAGTTTAAATGATGTTGAATTTAGGATGAATTATATTTTCAATTTGACTTTTTGTACCTATATTTTGCCATGTACCTCTATAAAATATATGCACAGGTAGTGTGTCCAGGTTATTAATTGACCCATTGTAGATAGTATTCAATTGGATAGAAAATTTTCTATACTAGATTCCACTTTAAATGATGTTGAATTTAGTCTGAATCATACCTTTATTATATTTTTTGTATCTATATTTTGTCATATACCTCTAAAAATTGTGTGCACGATAGTATGTCTCATGTTATTGATCGACCTATTTAGATAGTGTTCAATTAGATATAAAATCTATTAAATTTTAGTTTAAATGATATTAAATTTAGAAAAAATTATATCTAATTTTAGACATTTTTCTATACTTGATCTCCGATTTTTTTCTTAAACGTCGACGGAATTAGTTAGACAATCGCCGATGATTTAGGATCAAAGTTAGGGGAATGAAGGGGATATTAGTGTATTTCAATAAAAATTAATTATAATTAGATAAATTAATATATATTAAAGAATTGAAGTAAAAAAAAATATTTTATCGTTGGAAAAAAGAAAATTTAAATAAAAGATTGACCAGAAAATTGAGTTTGCCTATTTGTTTTTGGACAATTTTCCTTTTCCCCAAAGGAAATTATGAAAACAAAATGTATCGTCGTCGTAGTATGCGTCTTCCATCGACCAATGTGGGCTCCACAAATTTCACGAATGCATTTGAAGGTAAAATTGAAATATAAAATAAAATCGATATTATAAAGGAGACTAATGAAGGTTGTGTATATTGTCATATGAAGAGTGGGCCCATCTGTAAGCCAATAGTAATGAAGGTAGTGTTTGTAAGAGAAGAATTAATGACTTTAGCTGGCACCGAGGCTAAGAATATTCTTTGGCGCTCTTCTTCCACTCCGTTTCTCTTCTTCTCATTCCGTTGAATTTCAAATACCAACTACCGACCTTCTCTCTCTTCTCCTATAAATATCTTAGTTTTCCTCCTCACTGCCTTGGAGCGCAAGCCAAACACCGATCAGGAGATCGGAGGAAACCATGGCTGATCCCTGGTTCATCTCCTTCCTCTTCTTCATCAGCATCTGCCTGCCCGTGGTCGTCGTCTACTTCGCTTACAAGCACGAGGAGCCGGTTGCCGCTCCCCGCTCGGCCGATATCAGGATGCCCCCGGTGCCCGCGACCGCCGCACTCACATCGCCGTCGCCGCGCAAGGATCGGACAAGGAGGAAGAGAAGGACGAAAAACCAGGAGTCGACGGTCGGCGATTTAGGGCCTCGGTCGACAGTGCCTCCGACCTCCTCCGCTGCTGTCGTGAGCTCCGACCGACCGAGTAGGAGGAGACGCGGTGGCGCTAAGACCCGGGGCGAAGCCAGATCAGGTGGTGTTCCCTCGCCACCAGATCTTGGTGAGCAGAGGATGATCGTCCAAGAGATTTGTGAGGTTGGACTCGAGAATGATGTTAATATGGAGGGTGATCTGGACGTTCTTTGCACGCAAGAGTATTTCGGGAGAAAAGAGGATGAGAGGGTGGAGGCTGGTAGAGGTAATGATGATCTGTTCAAGGATGAAGAGGGTGGTGAAAAAGAGGGCGAGAAAGTTGTGGAACCTATTGAAGGCGATGCGAAAGGGAAGGTAGATGCTAGGGAATTGAGTGAGACGAGAGGAGCATCTTTGTTACACTGCGACGATGAGTGGGAAGGGATCGAGTTGAGTGATGTGGAAAAATTGTTCGGAGTTGCGACCCAGTTTGTTGATGCAAATATCGGCGCTGATGCAGTGTCGAGACTGAGTAACGAGTTGCAAATGCAGCTATATGGACTCCGCAAGGTTGCGATTGAAGGTCCATGCTATGAGCCACAACCCATTGCGTTGAAGGTTTCTTCTCGCTCAAAATGGTATGATCTATAACGTCGCTTCTTTATTTAAACACTTTTACAACATTGAAGTGTTAATATATTTAGCGCTGAAAATTTTGAAGGTCTTATGTTTTCTTAGTCGTCATGTGTTATCCTTATCGTATTTCTATCAACGATGAGGAATTGGGAATGCTATTGTTGTCCCTAGGAAGCCTGATGGATCTCACTGGAGTTTGCAGTGAGAACTTTTTTCTCAAAATAAGTAGGCAGGTTATAGAAATTTAAAACACGGTAAAACATCCTGGTGATCTCAGTTTGAGGTTCCTATGTATATATATTTTTGAAAATTATTATGATCTTCTACTTCGAATGAATTTTGAAATGCATTCAAAATGCAGCAAAGTTTGATGGATAAGGAGATTAATCTTTTGCCAACTAATTCAATTAACTTAGTTGAAGAAACTGAAAAGAATTTGTTCTGTTAGAACATTTTCTCTTGAATGCATCCCTTTTTGTTCAGATGTAATTGCTTAATTGGCTCAACATGAAACGAGCCAATGAAAATCTGTATTCAAGTTATCAAATATACTCGTCTCGAATGATCATGTAGACAACTAAGGATAGAGCATGACTGATGAAATTACTGGGTCAACATGAAATGGTGCTTTGAAAATCTGTGTAAAGTGTAATCATCTTGTAGGATCATGTAGACAAAGACTGAACCGTATGTAATAAAAAACCTTTGCGATCATTTTACTGGATCAGCATGAAACTGACCAATGAAAATCAGTATTGAACCTATCAAATATGCTCAGTATGATCATGTAGACAACTAAGGCAAACCATGACTGTTGAAACAACTGTGATTGTTTAATAGGGTCAATATGAAATAGTCTAATAAAAAATCTTTATTGAATCTATCAGATATACTCATCTTGTATGATCATGTAGGCAACTAAGGCTAGCCTTTGATTGATGAAACCTTCTTAAACGTTTAATTTTGTCAATATAAAACTGGCTAATAAAAATCTTATTGAATCAACCAGACATTCATCTTGTATGATTATCCAGATAACTGAATCTAGACTCTGACAGAGAAACCATTGTAATTGTTTACCTGGCTGAACATGAAACATACCAATGAAAACTGTATGAAGAGCTGGTTCAAGTTTCACACCAATGGCAAAGTTTTAAGTTTCCTCCTGTAACAGTAATTTCAGTTGTTATTCCAGCGCATAGAACTGCAATTGTGAAGATATTTAGTATATCAATTAGTTTTGGAATAGCAGGCCTATTTCTTTTTTTTATGACTGTGTTTGATGTGAATTTTGGTGCTGGAAAGCAGTGTGATAGGTGTTGAAACTTAATAGTGTAGATGGGACAATTCAGTAAAACTGTGCCGCCAAATTTTATGTCTAGACCATCAAGTCTTTGGTGGTGTCATGGGAACCTATAGTTTCTGATGCAATTTGTAAACTCAAAATTAAGTTAATGGGTCAGGTTAGCTCTTGACAAAGTGGCAGCTAATGTAAAATTTGTCTAGACTCTATTGATGTGAATCTCAATCATAGCTTGGAGGGATATGATTCATGAAATCGGTGAATTGGTGTTATCAAACTGTTAAGCTTCATTTTGTCTTCGCAACCATGCTTTGTTAAAAGGCGAAAGTATTTTCCTATAAATGAAAAATACTAATAATTGTCGATAGGAGAGGGAGAAGCTTGTGAAGCTGCTCTACGTATTTCCTAATGAGAAAACCCACTGTGGGACTGTCTATCTTGTCATATCTTGTATTTGTTTATTTTATATGTTTTCAGTGCTTCATCCTCACAACTAAATATTTTTCAAGGATAATCACTTGATTTTTCTGTGCCCATGTAACCAACCAAATTTTGCCTGATTCCAGCTAATCTCTCATTGTCCTCATCGCATTCTCGACTAATTTTCCGTCCTTCCTGATATTTTTCTTTCTGAGATTCACGTTTAGTTTCTTTGTACTTTTTCTAATTTCTATTTCAGAATGTTGGTCATCCTTTGACTAGTTAGCCAGCCGTGTGCAAAAACATATATGATGGAGGATACCTTTGTTTCTGTGGTAGGCATGCTTGGCAAAGGTTGGGGAACATGAATCCGGAGGTTGCCATGGAATTGTACATCCGTCTTCTTACTGAAAATGTTCCAGAATGGATTACAGAAAATTCATCGGTAACTAACTAAGCAACAAATTCCCTTTTGTATATATAAATATATATTTTCATTCATTATTTTGCTGCTAATGCAACTTACTTCATCATAATGTATCTTCCCAATAAATGATAACATCCTTCCTTTCTTTTGGTTGCTCCCTTTCATCAGCTGATTTGACATGACTAGAATTTCCGTCTACGGTGTCACTGGGAAAGTGGATGAAGGTATCAACCTTTCTAACAAGGTATGTGCGGCAATCTATGTTTTTGTATCTTACAGAGTATTATTACATGTTTATAATTACATCAGACAACACCTGCCAGTTCGCCTCAAGAAATTTAATCGTCTCATTTTTTATCTATTATTTTAGTCTCAAAATTGTGGTTGACTTTACAGCATTCGAAGATGATAATGTCAATCCCGATCTCACCCACACGAATATAACATTTGATATGAGCTTGTTGCTTTGCTATCCTCGTTTCGACTATTTAGTGTCTAGGTTAACCTAACTTTAATGTAAATACAGACATACTGTGTACAGTATGAATGCATATTAGTAGAACTGTTTTTTTTAAAAAAAAAATCCGCTTTTTAAAGATATGCAACCAAACCATTAGTCCAATTTGCCAAATTAGACATGTTAATTTTAAAACATCCCTGGCAAATTGTAATATTTTGTCATTTAATTTTAAAATATTATAATAAAAAAATAATTACGCTGACTTAGACGTCCTTGCTCGTCCTCATTTTACATGAAAATCATAAATTATGACATCCGTCATAAATAAGAAATGAGAAATTTTTATCGAGATTGGAGTTTGTCATCTTTATCTTATTATAATAAATTTTATTATTCTCTAATTAATTAATTTTAAAATATTTTTTAAATTATGTAAAAGATGAAATTCATCATCTCCCATATTTGTAAATCAAGAAATCAAACATTTAATTTTAAAACGTGAGCATATCAGAGGTTGCATTTAGGTTTTAATGCACAAAATTTTAAAAATTGTATTTTAAAGAAAATGCCGTTAATTTTTAATTTTTTTCATTGTAGATAAAAACAAAGATTAGTTCATAAAAATTTTATTATGCAGAAAATAAGATAAACATCAATTCTTTTTTTAAAAAATAAAAATAAAAACAAAAACTGGAAACAGAATAGTTTTTTAATAAAAGAAAATTGGAAAAGCTTCAACTGCCGGATTCTGCATAACGCTAACAATAATTATATTTAACGAATATGTATTTGAAAACAAAATCGTGGCATTTAAAAAATAACATATTAAAATCATAAACAAATAGTCCAAAAAGGAATATAGATACCTTAGGAACGAATGACCATCAGTGGCGATTAGGCACCGCGGCTTTCATGTTCTTCGCCTCTTGTTCGAATAGATCTTCCTGTAAAGCTCCTTGGTCCTGTGCGCCAGCAACACGTCCAACCCGAAGCCGACGAGACACGCGAAGGCCATCACAACGAAGACCATTCGGTAGCAGTGCGCTCCCACGCAGGTATTAGCCCCGCCCTCCGTCTTCGTGGCCTCAGCGTCGTACAAGATGCCGGCGAGCAGGCCGGAGAAGAGGAAGGAGCCGAGAGGAAGATTGAGGATGAGGATGTTGTAGATGAGACCGTAGTACTTGAGCCCAAACAGCTCTGACGCCGTCGGCACTGAGACGGCAAGACGGACACCGTAGCACAAGCCCACCACCACGGATCCGATGAAAAGGGAGCCCGGCATGCCTATGGCCATCACCACATAGCCGGCGGCCATTAGTAATTGCGAGACCGCGTTCCATACGGGTCTCGGTGTCGCATGATTCCTGCAAGTTTGTTGGAGCAGAGTATGTATATCAACGACCGTCAACTATAAAAACATGGAGATTTTATTTCAGCATGGACACTATTCCTATGTAGAGCACATATCCGATCACGCAAATTAGTGTATATCATATATCTTCACGTAGATTATGATTTAGTTTAACTAAAAATATATTCGCGGAGTGCATTTTATTTTAGATACTTAATAGAGCGGAATCACTAATCAGAAAGCAGATGAGATAATACATTAAATCTAATGGCCAAATCCTATCTAACATATGATGTACATTTTAACGTTGACAACTGCGCAACTCAATTAAATTTATTTGGGTAGCTACTATAGAGTTAGCGATGCCCCGTGATTTATCCCTGTCTGAGCCAATCAATTACCACACTTCGCGGCGATGCCCCGTGATGTATTCCTGTCTGAGCCACTCGATTACCAGACTTCACGACCCAATCGATTACTAAGTCATAACTCGATTGTTTAAATCTATAAAATGATTGTTTTTACTTGGTTAATTGATTAGTTAATCATACTAATAAATTTGACAACATCTTATCCAATCGATCCTGAAGTCTTTTATTTGTAAGAGAAACTCTTAATTGATTAACTCAATCGATTAACCCATGCTGAATCAATTCGGCAACCTTATGTTTGCTTGCGAAAACCTCCCTAATTATTACATGCTAAATTGATTAGTCGATCGATACGGACTTCCCTAATCGATTGGCTTAAGGCCATAATTGATTCCCCAACCCTAATTCCGTTGATCCGAATCTAGAGTTCTCTTGTTAATCTTGATCTATTAGAATTTTTACACCAAGTATCCAGTCAACCTTTGACCCACTTAAACTTTCCCTTATCCACTTTCTGTTGGGTTTTCGATCACCAACTGTTCAGTTAACCTTTGATCCACTTAGACTTTCCCTTACAAATTTACCGTTGAGTTTTCGATCACCAAATATCTATCAATCTTTGACCACTTAGACTTTTCCACTACCAACTTCGCTAGGACTTCCATTGTATAGTTCTCAATTAGGTCTTCCGTCGCTTAATCCCTTTAGGACTTTCCATTGACTAGTTGCTAATTGGGACTTACATCGCCTAGCCCCGCTAGAACTTGCATTACTTAATTTCCAAATAGATCTTCGCTGTCTAGTTCCAAATAGGTATTCACTACCTACCCAATTAGGACTTCTACTATTTAATTCTCAAATATGTTTTCAGTGTTTAATCCTGCTAGAACTTTCATTGTGTAATTCTTAATTAGATTTTCATGTCGTTAATTATCCAATCAATGGACATATTTCATCATTTTCTCATATATTATTCAAATATCGAAATTTAAATTTAAACCAATCCAAACTTAATCAATGAACCTTAATCCGAAAGTGATTACACCAACCATTAAAAGTTTCATACAACTCTCCAATAATATACAGTTGTATTTTTTTTAACTATAAGCTTTCCATTTTCCAATAAATTCGAGACAAGCAAATCAACTGTTTGAATATTTAAAAGAGAGATTGATAGTAAAAATATCAAAACTATAACAATAATAACCCAACTACCACAGTCAGTGAGTGTGAGAAGAAAGCGATGCATCAAAACGTACCATCACTAGCAGGCGGCAAATCATTTTCTATGCGACAATATAAAAAATTAAAAAGGACATATTCTGGGAGACGAAATAGCCAAAAATAATAATAATAATAAAATAAATAAAGATCCGATCAGATCTTATACACCAAGGCAAAAACGAAAAACATCATCGTTTGACAGTGACACTTTAATGGACCACGTGTACTGGCCTAGTGTGATAAATTTTTTTTATCTTTTTCAGTGATATAAGCAGCAGGTCTGATGTCTTACTCCTCTCGGGCACAAATAGAAGCAGCATGATTCGGGACTCGTTACGTAACAAGGTACATTATGCAACCTACGTGATCTCACCTACTATTGTTGAAGCAGTTATGTCTTAAAAAAAAAAAGTAATGAATTCATATGAGGGAGGAAAACAAAAGATCCAAAGAAGTCGATATGTTTATAAACGAATATATAAGCAGTGCACAGGCTACGTTAAAATCTAGGACAACTAGCCCACTCCAGTCAAAAGATAAAGAATTGGTACAATTTGCAAACTATGCTTGAATATTTAATTCAACTCGATAGTAAAAATATCAAAAGTATATTTAAAAAATTATAACAATAAAATACTTGATTACGATTAGCCACCTACTTACTATAGAAATAAAGAATTATAAAAATTACACATTTTTTAATACTCCCTCAGACCAACTTTCCTTCATCGCCCGTACCCGGGGCTACGGTGCAGCGGTAAGATCATTAGTTATTAATCCAGGTATCCGCGGTTCATCCCAGCTACGACGTATTTTGCAGGAATTTTCCTCCAAATGAGGCGTGAACCCTAGGACGCTGGTTCTAGACTGGCCACCGCGAGCGCTTCCCGATTTACCCTGGTGACCGTGGAAACTTCTATGGGGCCGGATCAGACCGATCATCTCAGATTCAATTTGTCTGCTGCCTAATTTACCTTCAATATTTTTTTCTCGCACGTGCCACTCAAACTTACCATAGCTAGGGCAGGTGGGGAATCGTTTTCCATATGACAATATGGAAAAGGACATATTTTAGAAGAGACGAAATAGTCAAAAATAAAGATCAGATATGAAAGGCAAAAACGTAAAACGAACGATGTCCTATCATTTAAAAAAAATCAAACAGAATGAAATTTCAATTTCAATTAGAATTATTTATTAATTAGATCAGTTTAGTTCTTCATTCAGAGTAACTATTACCTAAATGAATATCTAATATATCATTTTTCCTATGATTTATTTTCTTGTACTGACTCTGTGACGAGTTGGCATAAGCGATAAAAGAATGAGTAACTGTTTTATTTTGATATAATTATTTATCAATCAATTCTAAAGGAAAGTCAAATTTATGATTTTAGATAATAAATCACCCTTTTATCCTTGCATTCATTATATTTCAGTATGAATGACTCCATTCCTACTAAAATTACCATAAAAAATGCATCATGTGACAATTTAATTAGACGTTTTATATTTTAATAAATAAAATTTAATTTACAAAAAATAATTTAATAACAAAACTCAAAATAAAATATCATTTTTAGAACCAACCGTGATGCAACACCGGATGTAATGGACCACATGGACTGGCCTAGTTTTCTTTTTTGTATATAAACTTTTTAACTTCTTCAGGGATCTAAGCAGCAGGTCTGATTTCTTATTCCTCCCGGGCATTATTAGAATGATTAACGAGATTTTTATAATCTCAGGAGATCAATTTAGTCTCACAAAAATTATTCATCAGTCACCAGGATAAATAGGAAAGTGCTCGTAGTGGGCGGTTTAGAAGCCCAACGTCCCAGGATTCGGGCCTCATTTGGAGGAAAAATTCTTGCAAATACACCGTAGCTGGGGATCGAACCGTGAATGCCTGGGATAGCGACTAGTCGCTCTACCGCTGCACTAAAACCCCGGAGGCAAAATGATTAACGAGGTTTTTCCAACCTCGGGCGAAAACTGTCCAGGTAAATTTTTTATAGTGACCGACCCCACCGCCGAAGCGGCCCCATATTTAGAAACCCCCTAAGGGATTTTTGGAGGCACAGTTCCACTAGTTGATAAGAGCATTCACTATTAAGACAATACCTCAGTCAGCAAACCCCTCAAAGAGAGGACTTTTTTTTTTGTTGCTAAAAGGACTCGAACCCGAAATCTCAGGCAACACATGTCTCCATATTTACCACTTGGAATAAGTCACTTTGACACAACATGATTGGGTACTCACTATATATGGGATCTCACTTATGGTGCAGTATCATTTCAGATATTCGTGATTTGATTCTTAGCTACGGTAAATTTTATAAGAAGTTTTTTTTTCAAATGAGATGTAAATTCTTAGAACGTTGGACTTTTAGATCGTTTACCATAAACACTTCCTAATTTATTTTGATGGTTAATAAAATTTTTTCATAAATCCAAATTAATAATCCGAGATCCAACACAACCAACCTAATTATTTTTATTTCCACCTATGATCGTTGAGGACTTGACGCCAGCTATGGCTCTAAAAAAAATAATGAATTTATAGGAGGGAGAATAAAAGTCCAAGAGAGGTAGCATGCTTATAAAAGTATAAAAAAATCAAGGATAACCGAATGCCGCTCTAGTCAAAAGATACCGAATTGGTCAAACATTCCGCCTATCGAATTTTTAGCGGCGTGACTAGTAAGGTAGAGAAGACTGAAGAGGAAGACGGGCGAATAAAGTGGCCGGTGGTGGCGAACAACGAACACTCAAAGAGATATTTAAGTGAAAATTTGTAAAAAGAGCAATCACCTGCGTGTCTTGAACTAACACATGCACAATAATCTACTACAGTGATATTGTAAAAAGATGGGATTGACACAGGCAATTAATATTGCAAGAAAAGTTGGATTTGACTAACACATCACACTGTGCGACAACAGTTATGTACAATTCATTTACAAGAGCTACGCCCCTCAAAAACGATAGACAGCAACGGAAAATATTAGGATGAATAAGTGAAAGAGTAAAATAATTTGCACGAAGGTACGCCCCTCGAAAACGATAGCAAGGAGTACCTTCGTGTAAGGTTTTCATCCACGGACACACTTAATCGGTGAAAGTGAAAGAGAGCACTGAAAGATCGGTGGAAAGCGACAGGTGGGATCCTCTGTTGTAGAGGATCCTTGTCTGTCTGACTCATATTCGTCGATAATGATCGATAAGTCATTTGATCGTCGATCGAATACTATCAACGATCTTCATCATGAATCAAACGATATCTTAGAGAATGATGGTCTGGTTAAGATCATCGCAATTACGATCTCGTCGGATTCGATGGTGAATCCAACGAGATCCTAATTACGACAATCCCGACGGATATATTGTATCTCTCATAATATAGTTTGGTTTAAGATGACGGCCGAAGAGCACCGATAATATCCGTTCGACGATCAAACAACTCGCCGACCATTATCATCGAGTATAGGACAGAAGAGAGAGGCCCCTCCGGAAGGGAGGATCTGCCCTCGGAAAGGGAGGGCATGATTTACAGGCAATGTTCTGTACCAGAATGAGACAGACAAAAGGTGCCGGTCCACACAAGGTTCATCGATCACCGTTGAGACATTTGTTGCAATTGTCAATGCGTACATAAACAAGAACAACTTACCACTCTACCCTATCTCAATTGTCACAAAGACAAAGAAGATAGCAAATAATTTTGCAATGTATTTAAGAACCTAAGCCTCGTGTACGATTTAAGGGGGAAAAACCAACCCAAATGGGTGGAATAATTCCAAGGCTATAACAGGATATGATTTTTAAGATAGAGGCAGGTGTAAAAACACCTGCCTATTTTTTTTATGACAAACCAAGGGACAATAATAAATTGTAAAGCTTGTTTTATTCACTCTAATAGTTTGTATAAAATATATAATAAACAAATTAATTCAATCATTCTCATTAAAATTATTGTCAGAAGTTTCATTGTCAATCCAACTTCTTCGATCTGACAATGAGCTTGTCGTGATGTGATCAACCTTTGCAGATAAATAGTAGGGCCGAGATTAGGGTTCAACCTTATATACTTTAAATAATATTACCTTGCCTAAGTACCTAAGAGTCATTGGCAATCCTAATCCAATATACCTTCTACTCAAAATACAAAATAGAAGCATACTTTATCACTAGAAGTATATAAATTTCTCATTCGCCAGATAACATCAAATTCCTAGTGATAAGATTTTAAGACGAATCTAATGCTGACAGAAGAAGGTTTAGGCAATCCATCAGAAATAGTTATTCATGATATGATATGGTGTTTTCATGAATTCTTCTTCAAGAAAATTTGAGTGTCGGATATGATGCGTCAAATATTTGTACAAATTGTACCTGGTGAGGTCGTGGGGATTCTATCACATCGCAAGAGAAAAAGAGAGGCATGATAGCTAGCGGTGAGGTGGAGAGTGGCTTTCAACCATTGCCTAAGTAAAGTAGTCAATAACGACAGGACCTGGAACTATGGTGTAAACACTGTATCATGTTGGCCAGCAAAATGAACTTGCCGAAAATAAATAGTTAATAAAACGAATAGATGTTAACTCTCATCGGCAAGGCAAATGGGTCAATTAGTTTTGACATATCAAACGAATAAGACCCACCAATCCCAAAAAATATTATCAATTTGTAATTATTTGTAAAATATTATGAGTAGCTAAAAATAAATACAAAAAATTATCCTAAGTTATCATTATCATCGTTATTTTAAAAAAAAATCGCTGGAAATTAAAAAAAAACGAATAAACGAAAAATATTATTCTGAATATTACTAGAACAATTAGAAAAATAAAATAAACTGCATCTATGGGAACTCTAGCACATGACAGTTACAAGAACGTTCATATCATCGAGCTATTGAATCGGATTCAAGCAAAGACCGAGTCTACCTATTCCTGCTCATATCTCTGTTTTTTTTTCCCAATTAACACCCGCCTCCTAGTTTAACCGGGGTTTAAAAACACTTGTTATAAGTAATCTTACCATGGACCTAATCTACTACATCATGATTTTAAGCCTATCTAAGTAATCTTACCAAACTATTAAATTAGCAAAATCAAATAAAATCAAATAGACCTACAAGAGCAAAACGTAGAGCCAAACAAAAACGATCCGCCAAAGTGGTAAACTAATGAACGACGACGCAAAAACGACTAGATATTAAATGGATAGAAATAAATAAAGAGATGTAACTAATGCAGTAATTAATGAACATACTTGATGAAGTACTCCGAGATTGTTCCGGATGCGATCCGCCCAAAAAAGCCCCAGATGCTGAGCATAGAGACGAAGATGGAAACATCTGTATAGCCCATTGCCGTACCCATCTGCCCCATGTTGTTCATCACCGCCAACCCCGTTCCAACCCCGCATAGAAACGACAAGAACAAGACCCAGAAGTCCACCGTCTTCACCACCTCCACTATCGTGTGGTCCTCTCCGATCTCCGGTCTCCGCCGCCTCCCCTTCTCAAACTTTTCCTCCACCATCACCTCTTCCGCCCTCGAACTATGACTATCCTCTGCCTCCGTCGTCCCCGCCTCTGTTGTCAGCAATGACTCACCCACTCCTCCGTCCTCCACATCAGCTTTCTCGCCTATCCCCGATCTGCAAATCGACTTTAGCGCTATGTGGATCGGAACCGCCACCGGCGCCGCTAGCAGGAGTAACAGAACCGCTGCGAAGACCCTCGAGACGACCGCTCCATGTTTGCCTGTGAGATCAAAGGCCAGCAGGTACACCGCGATGACCACCGCCATCGCGTTGATGACCCCGAAATACTGTGCGTCGGTGCCGTCATCCTCCTCCTCCACGTCCTCCGGCGGTGACTCACGGAGGAAGAGCATCGCCGTGGTGCAAACCGCGGCGGGGACGACTGCAAGCAGGAAGAGAAACGAGGCGGGGTCGTCGGAGAAAAGGGCAGAGCAGATGTCGGTGAAGATGGCGGTGCTGAGACCCACGTAGCCCTTCAAAATCCCCGACACCGGCCCGCGGTTCCGGCGAAAATTGCGGATGCACGTTACGAGCACCGCCGTGTTCATCCAAGTCGTGCTGTTCCCTCCCAAGCACAAGAAGATGCACATCTGCGAGGGATCGAAGCAAAACAACCATTATACCAAATCGATCTCAAAACTTCGACCAAATTCTTTGTCAGGAAATTAGATCGGCAACGAAGGTAGAGACGGTAGTAGTACCTGCCAGTAGGGGAGGGGGCGAATGGATTGGCGCACGACTAGCCACTGAGCGCCGTACCCGACGAGGCCCTCGAGAGAGCCGATGAGAAGGATGATCGGGGTGGGGAGGCGGTCGGAGGCGAGGCCAGCGAGGATGCCGAAGGCCTTACCGATGTCCTTGGCGACGGAGAGATTGTTGAGCTGGAGCTGGGTGAGCCCCATGAGCGTCTTGAGGGCGTCGGAGTAGTTAGAGAAGGTGTAGTTGTTGCCGGAGATGCACTGCACCCACACCGCCGTGACGAGCCCTAGCCACCGCCCCGTCGCCGCGCCCCAGATCTCCATCGTCCGCTCGCTCGATCGATCGATCGTTGTCTCTCTCTCCTAGCCGGTAAAGGCTACTTATAGAGCAAGAAAGGTTGGAGGAGGGATTTGTTTGAAAGAAGCGAGTGAACGGGAACGAAGTTACCGACGAAATCAAAAGCACGTCCGCACGAAGTTACCGGACGGGTAACGACACCCGGCTCTGAGTCTTCGCACGTGTGATCGAGGAGGCGAGGCGGCTACTGACGCCTGGCGGTAGCCGTAGGTATTACGCCTCTGGTGCTATTTTATTTGGGTATTGTTTAAAAAAAAGCGCAAAATTGCATTTCTAATAATGTGTCGGGTAAATTTTTCTAAACTCCCCACTACCAAATCAACTTTGCATGCAATCTCTACCCAAATATTTCTTTGCATGTAGTCCCTGATGTGATATTTGGTGAGTATTATTTAAAGAAAATTGAGTATAAAAGTTAGAAAACTGAGTATGGCAGTTTGCATCTACCACATCAATAACCCTGTACTCAATTTTCACTCTTTTATACTCAGTTTTCAGTGATGTATACTAAATTTTTACCCTTTTATACTCAGTTTCATTAGGAAGCAAAAACAAATAAAAACTTGTGTGGAGAGTAAATGCAAAGTTTGACTCTCCATTAGGGATTTAAAGTCAAAATCAGAAAGTAAACCTTATGAGAAAAAATACAGTAAAGAAAAAAAATAATCGGAAATAAATCTCTAATTTACAAAACACATTAAATTAAATTTATCAAATATTATTTTGGACTTTAATTCGATGTTATCCTTAGATCCACCCGTTTTGTAGATATTATCCCCTATAAAAACGTATAATATCAAAATATAAAAATTAAAATTATAGGACAATCATCCATTTTTTAATAATCATGGGTGACCGAATGAGTCTCATAAATATTTTTCATAGATTAGTAAATCGAAAAAATTCACATGAAAGTTCATTCTAACCGTTCGCATTATCAGTTTGTTACCAATAAAAAAAATCTACGAAATAAAAAAATCTAATAATTAAGTCATCCTAAACCATCCAACTTGATGGTGCACATGGTATATAATTAAATCCACTGTAATATTAAAATTTATTCATTGTAAACTGAGGAACAGAAGAAAAGATCTTTAGAGTTTACTTCCTTTAATAAATATAAATTTCAATTAGAACCGTGAGTGAATTTATATAAAATGGTACACTTGGTATATAATTAAATCCACTGTCATATTAAAATTTATTCATTTTGAACTAAGGAACAGAAGCAAAGATCTTAAGAGTTTACTTACTTTAATAATTCCGATTTTAATATAAATTGTGCAATTTCAAATAAAAGTGATATATTTTCTAATTTTATTTTTTTAAATTGATGATTATTTGTCTCGTCGTATTAATTGCAATCTCCCGAGAATGTGTTCATTGAGGAGATAGCTAAGCAATATAGTATTTTTTTTTCACCCATCATAAGCGCTTTCTAATTTATTTTGACGGTCGATTAAAAATTTTCATAAAGTAAAGTCAATTATTCCAAATTTAATGTTATCCAATCTGGTTAATCATATACCCTCGAGCTATGATACACCGGAAGGACGATTAGTTATTTTCCAAACACTTGAGGTTTGATCCCAATTACGATGAATTTTATAAAAAAAAATCTTCTAATAGGGCTCGTAACCGTGGAATATTGGGTTTCTAGACCGACCGTCTGAACGCTTTCCGATTTACCCTGATGCCCGATGTGAAACTTTCGTGGGCTGGCCAATCACTTCAGATTCAATGTTACCCAACCTAATTAATCATTTTTTAAGCAATATAATTTTTTCTCCCATCCGATATTTGACTTTTGTGATCCGACTAACTTTGATAGAGGATCCGATCTCACGTTCTATCCATCAAATAACTTAAGAAGCGCAAGTAGCTCCTAACGCGTCCCAACTTCATGTTATGATCTTATTTGTTTGGGAAAGCTCCCTGCTTGGGAAGGCTGTGAGCTAAATAACAATGTGGAGCTGAATCGATCATCCTAGAATTAATCGAGCCGAAGACTTGAATATATAATGTTTATCATTTTTTTTTTCGATTATCTTGCACCCCTGTCTAGAAAAGTAGCTCGGTTAAAGTTGAATAAGTTTTCGTAATTTATCCATTTCTAAAATATATGGGGAGGATCACCCAGATGACTTCACATTTTGCCATCAGGATGTCATTTGCAAACTTCATAGAGATGTTATGATCTTATTTGCTTGGGAAAGCACCCTGGAAGGGTGTGAGCTAAGCAACAACGCGGAGCTAGACCAGTTATCACAAGATTAATCGAGCCAAATGTTAGGATTAATCGAGCCGAATATTTAGATATCTGATGCTTATTAAATTTTTTTTATTGGCTATCTAGTACCACTGCCTAGAAAGACAGCTCGGCTAAGGTGGAATAAGCCCCAGGGCGGAATAAGTCCCGACAGAGGAACAAGTTTGTGCAATCTGATTTTGCTCAGTTTATTTACATTATCAATAGCGGAGTAAAGCCGTGATTGAATTTGTTCAAAATTACTTTTTACTTAAAACAAACGTCTTTTAAATTAGTTAAATTTAAATTTATTTATTTGAAGATACAACTGATGAATAATTATAATCTTGGATTTCATAGAAATCTTCAAACAAAAATACAGATCTTTGAAACTTGTAGAAATTCTAACAAACCAAATCTTCAAAGCATATGCAACGTTTGACACACAAGGATTCAATTTCATAATATCGATGACGAAACTACACTTATGGCAATAGTAACTAATCAAGATTCAAAACATGTCGGCCTTTAGAACTAGATAGCAATGAAGCAAAGCTTCAAAAGGCAAAATCTTAAGGGCCGTGCATGTTTCCAATATGAGAGTTGTACCGGGGGGAGTGGGAGTCTGATGAAAGCTGAAATCATTGGATTCTTCGTGGTCTCTAAAAGATCCTACCTTTTCAACTTGAACTCTGTGTTGGATGGGAACACTTTGCCACGGTGATTGAAGATCATGAAATCCAAATTGGCTGGTAAGGACACAACCCTACAATTCATTTTACACACCGATTTATTATAAGCATCATAGATTAATATCAAGTAGATATGTTACTAAGATTCAGGCACGAGCACCGAGATAATGGTTGATAGAACTGTCCAACACAATCATGTTTTTTCCAAAGAAATTTATGTGGTTAATGGAGATATACAATAGATATATAGGGTGTCCAATCTCATGGAATCTCCTTCTTTTAACAAAGAATAGAAGCACCTTTCATGGAAAAAACAAACTGATTTGATGCTATTATTTTCACAGAATACATGCACTATCAATGAAAGGCTTTCAGATTGCCTCCACTTGATCCAAAGACTCCTATCCTAGGATGGATGATCCAAGCATTTTAGTAAGATCCTAAGGTGACGGATAATTATATAGCGAAACAACTGACAAGACACAATCCTTAATTCAACAGAAGAAATATTGACATGGAAAAATGAATTGGGGTTGAACAAGAAGAGACGAGAAATAAAAATTAAGATTTTGCGGTAGTAGAGTGGGTGTGGGAAAGTTTCTTAGTCACAGTAAACTATCAAGTACCACTGAGCGGATTAGATAGGTTTGGATGTGATACTATGGCAAATGAGTATTGGAAAGAAGAAATAGATTTCTTGATGTTTCATTCATAGTACACGCATGAGATATTTATACCAGAAATATGTGACTCATTCTACTACAGTTGCAAGATCAATTCTATCCAAATGTGGTACTAATTATCCAACCAATAATTATAGAGAATAATTCTACCTAAAATATTGGAAAAATTCTCCTACAATTCTGAAGAATAATTTTTAAAAAGATGTCCTTTGATAATTTTCCAATGGCAATTCCTGTTTACATACGAGATACTTAGTTCGTAAAAGCCAAAATTGGTCTGGAAAAGGAATATCTTACAATCTAGTTGAAGGAAAGCAACAAACTCATTCTAGTTCCACAAACGAATACTATTTCATGGTTAAAGAAGTAAATTTTATCACAATATTTCAGGTCGATAACGTGCAAATTAGTTGGAACTGACCAAAATAACGACATAAGAATTTGAAAAGAAAAAATAGATAACTTTTTCTTCGGATTCGTGAATGAAGTAAAATACCTATTTTCTTCAGAATCCGGATGTATTGATTTGAATTTTGACGGAGATGCAAGAGCTGCCCAGACGCTTAAAGCTAATCCCAATAATAGTTCAATCACAACCTAAACAAATTCCAAAGGAATCAGAACAAGCAGCTGAAAGTCAAAAACATCAAGTGCCTGATTCAAAATCACAGATCCAAAACATGCAAATATAATAGTGAATCGCCAAATGAAGGAGCGGATTTAACAAGAATACCAAAGGGAAAGGGGAAAGGAATTGCATCTTACGTTCGTTGGAGGACAAGAGAACTCTTCCTCCACGATCTTCAGCATTCCTCTGTCTACATCACAAATCGAAAAGCGAAACAAGCGAATGAATCAAACCATGGGATCCAAGACATCGTACAAGAAACAATAATGCCTGATACGATCGGAAACGAGAAAATTATGAGGGGGGATGATAAATTTGCATTTTACACTGGATGGTCGCGTATCCAGCGTGAGAAAGGAGGAGGCCTCCGAGGATCCCCACCATGAATCCGAATCTCATCTCCTTCAGACTGTACTCGCTCTCCTCCGCTCCCGATCTCGATCTCGAGTGGGAGAGCAGGATTTGGGATTCCGGGGGAGAATCGAGGCGGCGGTTCGACTCGCTGCGTTGTAGTGGTTGAGTCGGTGTCGGTCGGACCGCTCAGCCTGCTATATTTTGCGAACTTAGACCGGGGGAATGTCGGATCGAACCGGCATTTTTTCGTGAAATTGCATTTGTCATTAAAAAAACACTATCATTTTTAATACATAAAAAGCTCCTTTAAAATTTAGTAGAATGAGGCTACGACAAACTTATGATTTTATTTCATTTATATTTAGAATTGTAATTGATACTCGGTAATAATGTGCTATTAAGAAATGAGAAAGTATTTATAGAATTTTTTTTTTCAAATAGAGCGCAATTTGGACTAGATTTCTAGATCGTCCATCGCGAGCGCTTTCAGATTTATCCTGGCGGTCAGTGGAAATTTCATGAGGCTAGAGTGATCGTTGAAAAAATATCATTAATTTTTTTTAATTAAAAAATGGGAACATTCTAAGAAGTCGAGGAATGTGGCTCGGACCAACCTTTGATTCAGCAGCGGAGTCAAGCCAGGAAAATAAAAGATTGAAGGAAATCATTAGGCTCGGTACTAGAACGTCTAGCATAGTCCAGATCAGAAAACATAAAATAATAATGATGCATGTCAATTTATCAGTAAGTATTTTAGAATTCAATCTTCATTTATGATGTATTCCGTAAGATTTATTTTTTCCAAATGGAATCAACAATTACAAAATACTATAAATATTAAAAAATTTAATTATTTATCATGAATATTTTTCGATTTATTTTATTTTTTAATGTAGTTTTAGAAATCTAACTAAATTAGCACGAAATTGTTAAGATTTTAGTTTAGAAATCAAGGTTTAATGGAGACGAGGAAAAACATAAGGACAAAAACGAAAGAGAATAGGAGGAAACTATTTATTAGTCGAATAAAATAGAAGTTGTTTGAGATTTCAACCGTTTAAAAGCTATTGATTGGACGAAGAAAATATACAAAGAACATGTGAAATTTTTGCCTACGCACTGAAAATACACAAATATCTCAATTTATACAATTGAATTTAAACTATCGATATTTCCTGATATCGATAGAACTGAAGAAGGAAGCAAACTCTGTTCTACAGAAAAAAATTCATCTGTGACAATGGTGTGTGGAAAGGCAATTCCCTGCACACACTTCACGTCATAAAATTCATATTCCACCTGGATAAATATTACTCTATGGCGGGGTGCTGAAGTGAACGAATTATCTTTTTTTGTCGCGATATCAAGAGAAATCTGATACACAAAACAAATGAGACCTTCAAATTGTCGATCAATATCTGATAGCACAATTGAAGAATGCAATGGATTTGTTGAGCAATAAATAGCTGATTTCCTGTGTCTGTTGAAGATTGGCTTCAGCTTTCAGCACGCATTTAGAAGGCGGAGCAAGAAGTGCAAATGACGGAGTTAGTTGAGCAGTTTGGACGGTTTATAAATACCTCCGGGGCTCAAAAGGAGAACACGCCATTGTGTACCCGAGTTTCAGTCGGGGCGGGAAACGGGCGATTTTGGGAGGCCCGAAGGCGAAAATTAGGAAACCTCCTCTTTTCCTCTCTCGGTCCTGTGGAAACCCTAGGCGGGCCGAAACCCTTCGGCTCTGCTTCGCCCCGTCGCCGATGGTGCTCGCGGCGGAGGAGTTCTTCCAGGAGGAGGAGGTCGAGCACCCCGTGCGCTACCTGCCGCTCGGCCGCGTGTACTCCTCCTCCGTTCCCTGCGTCAGCCCTAGCGGATCCTCCTCCGTCGCATCCAAGAAGGTGAAGACCAGGATGACCAGCGAGTCAGCGGACGGGGGCGAGGAGGCGGGTTGGAAGGATAATCCCTCGGATGTCGGGCCTGTGGGAATGTGCAATGGTGATGCCGTGAAGCCGTTACTTGTCTACCAGCGGAGGGCTAAGCGGCCCCGGATCGAATCGGGGTCGGAACAGTCGGGCGAGGGAGATGATAAAGGGAGGCTCGACGGGGCGGCTGATTCGCTCGGGGATGCGGGATTGTTAAGGCGAGGACGTGTATGAAGTACGAATTGCTTCGGCTGGGATCTGGTTCCGGTTCTTTGAGCGATATATCCGGGCTGCGATTGCGTTCAAATGAAGGCCGTAACCGGGTCAATTTTTCTGAGGCGAGAAAGAACGTTCATGGTCATCAGAAGGATTCTTCTGGGTGGAGCAAAGTGAAAAAATGGGTCGAGTGAGTTCTTCTTCGCCACTATGCTGATTATTTAATACTGAATTGTGTTTCATAGGAGAAGTTGAATTAGTTTTTTCTTGGATTTTTGAGCAGCTGCATGTACTTAGATGCTTCCTATGTTCTTGTAGGTTGGAACTTGAAGATGTAGACCCGCATGCATTGATCGGTTTGGAATGCAAGGCAAGTAATTCCCATGACTGTCTGAGTAGCCGACTAAATGATTATACGTGGATACAAGCTTTTAACTGAGCCTTTTTCAGGTTTTCTGGCCTATAGATGATGATTGGTACAAGGGTTCCATCACGGAGTACAATTCAGACACCAAGCAGCATAGAGTATGTACTGAATTTTGTCTGGTCAATCGTCCATTCGTCTCTTAACACCTCCCAAAAACCATCAGTCTGGAAGCTTTACCTTTTGCTTGCTGTACATGGTTTCTCTTGTTTAGTTCTCTCGTGGTATTTTGTTAAATGAATAAGGAGTCTGTGATATGTTCTAGTACGCTTACGGCAGATTGAAAACTCATTGCTTGCTTTTTGTGATCGTTCTTCTGATTTTCTTTTTATCATGATTAATTGCTGATATGTTCACACTCAACATGCATTTTCCTATGCATCCCTAGATCGTTACTCAATGCACATTATGCCTTATCTTTTAACTCAAACAAACTCAACTTAGTGCAGGTTAAATATGCGGACGATGATGTTGAGCATTTGATTCTCTCAAATGAAAAGATAAAGTTTCATTTATCTTGTGTAGAAATGAAGGATTTATCTTTGAAATGTGGTGTCCCCAACTTAGAGAAGAAAGGCCTCAATTACAATGAATTGCTGGCTTTAGCACTTAACTTTCACGATTGTCAAGGTCTTGAACCAGGTGAACTTGTATGGGCAAAACTTACAGGTATGTGTAAACTGATGGTGTAGTTATCTAATACATCCTGTTTCTTGCTGATTACAAATTAGGTATTCTTTTATGCAGTAAGTTGATGGAACTTTGAAAAGATTTTCTTCATAATTATTTTGAATGTTACTATTGTAGATGTTGTGTATCAAATTTGATGAATGCTCTCAACACTATTTGAAGATTTAATATGATAGTAATGCAAATTTATTATTTAATACTTTACTTTGTTGCGTAGCATGCTTTGTAGCTAGTGGCTACAACCATGAAAATTCTGTAAACACTTAATATATCCTGAATTTATCATGAGACTGAATATTGCAAGATCGATCAACATAGCATCTTTTTGTGTTTTCTCTTGCTCTCACCCTATGGCCATCTGTTCTCAAATCTGACATCAGCATTATTTATTAAAAAAAGGACCAATTGCCCTGAAGGCACAAATTGAATATTTCATTCTTGTTGTAGTTTCATGGAGGAAACTAGACTATAATAAAGTCGCATAAATTTGTGTGATTATTTCATATTTATCTTAGTTGCCTGTGCTTGAACATTTTAAATCTGCCACTGGGAGGATTTGGGTATGTTTGATCAAACTGGAGCACAAGAATACAGATATGCTTTTGCATTAATGAATTATGCGGCCAACTTTTTTCTTGATCTATGCAATTTCTAATACATTGCTTCACATTTGATTATTAGATTGAAATGCCAACAGTTGGGAGTACTATCATGAATATCATAATTTTGTATTTGTCTTTGCTAGATGGGCTGCAGATGTTTGACACTTGCATAGTCTTCTTATGAATCTTCTTAATTATATACATTCTCACTGACAGGGCATGCTATGTGGCCAGCAGTTGTTGTTAGTGAATCAAATTTTGGTCCTAAGAAAGCTTTGAAGCCCTCCCGGACAAATGAATCTATCCTTGTACAGTTTTTCGGGACTCATGATTTTGCAAGGTTGAGTTCTTATTTAAGAGCTGTTGTATTTTACATTATCTCATCAAAGCCATTTTATCTACTTTTTAAAAAACTTTGGATTGGATACTGAAAATTTCAGATCTTAGAATAAAAGAGGAGCCTGACATGAAAATTGTGCTTCTTTTAGAAACTAATATGCAATTATGGACTCATTATTATGAATTGTAGACCATTAAAGGCCATTTTTAATAATTGTTTTACAGGATCAAGTTGAAACAGGCTATTCCATTTCTCAATGGTCTCCTTTCCTCTTTGCATCTGAAGTGCAAGCAGGCAAGATTTTGTCGAAGCTTGGATGAAGCAAAAATGTATGCACTTTCTTAGATGTGTGATTTTTTATTCTTTCCTTTCGAAGTTAAAAAACCACACAGCCCATTGCCTGTTGTATCTAGTTTCAGCACTCTGTAAGTTGCTATGTCTGTTTGAACTTCAGATAATTCAGCCATTGTTTTGCTGCCATGTTTTTTCTTCCATGTAAGCAAGTTCACTGTATGAAAGTGCATATATATATCTAGCTAATAACGTGTAGTACACATATATAATCTTTGCTCTTTATTACTTGTTTGAAGTTGAAAATGACAAAATGGCATAAATGAAGTATCTTTTAAAGTCATCAGAGCTGCAACTGCTCTATTTGGTTATGGTTTCCAATCCATTAAGGTATGGCCATCATGAATGGCTACATAGTGGTATTTGGAAGTACATTGCTAAAGATGTGCAACAATTGTTCCATGTACAGGCTAACAAATGGTGCGATGCAGTATTTTCTGATGCATTTTCGTTTTCCAGGACCTTTGTTCAGTGTTTTCTTTGTCTATACAATGAAGAAAAATGTGAGGGGTGTTTCCATAGTTTAAAGTTAATAGCTCGTCTAATCTTATAAAGCTTCAACTTGCACGGTGGGATTAAACTGACGTGCTATTAATACATTATCTTATTCTGAAGATTTTTACAATCTAAAAATTGAGTTTTCAGCTGAGAATTGCAATTTCCATTTTCTGACTCGATCACCATTAAGGTTCCTTATTGTCTTTAGTATCCTTATTGTGTTTGTTTTCAAATGCTATACCCTTTTCCCCACCTTTTTGCCCTTCAGTTACGTTTGAATGACAAGTATTTCATCTGTAGCTGTATAAGTTGGACTACACATTATTTTTTATATGTAAAAGTATTTCCCAACAGGTATTTGATAGAGCAACAACTTCCGAAGAGCATGCTGCATTTGCAAAAGTGTATTGAGGTTGATGATATTAGGGCTGGGTCAGGAGAGGAAGAAGGAGAAAATTCTGATGATGATCTTTCAGCAAGCTACACAATTAGTGGGGGTGAACATACTAGAGCCTCACCTATCGAAATAGGAAATCTTTGTGTAACTAGCCTAGGTAATTAACCCTTAGAATGTTCAGCATAGAAATCGTTTTATATACTGATACAACTTGCATACGTCATTCAAACTAGTTGATAGTAGGACAAATGCATCTGAAACTATGCTTTTCAAAATGAAATTGTAGTTATAGATCTGTATTGCAATCAATTTTCAGGAAGAATAATTTATGATTCGGATTATTTCCATAGCAAGAAGCACATTTGGCCTGAAGGATATACAGCATTTCGGAAGTTCACATCGTTTAAAGGTAATATGTTGCATCTTGCTACTAATGTTGCCTTTTTGCAATTTGACAAATCACAGCTTAGCAAAGCTCACCTTCCTTTTCCTGAAAGAAAAATTTATTTTGATAAGTTGATGAATCTTTAATAATATTAAATCTAGGTCTTTCTTTTGAATTTGACTCCACTAATTTATTTTCATATAATTGTGTTGCAGATCCTAGTCTAGTCATGTTGTATAAGATGGAAATTTTGAGGAACCCTAAAATAAAAACTCGGCCTTTGTTTAGAGTCACTACAGAAGATGGGGAGCAGGTTTGATTTTTTGTCCCCAAATAAAATGCCATTTAAAGCATACAACTTGGCAAGAATCGATCTTAAACATGCATTCCATGAACTTATCATTTAAGAGGGATTTTTAACATGCTAAACGAACACACTTTATAATTTTTAGGTTTGTTTAGCATTATCTTGTACATTAGGAATCATTGTGTTATATACTATTTCAGTTTTTGTGTTATCTCCGTCATCCTTGACTCATCTGAATGCCAGATTGATGGATCAACTCCAAGTGCATGTTGGAAGGAAATCTTTAACAGAATAAATAATAAGCAATGCAATGAGATTCAAGTGGAACCGGAGGGAAGTGATTTTCAGAAGTCTGGGTCTTTCATGTTTGGATTCTCCAACTCACAGATAGTCCAACTGATCCAGGTTTGCCAAATATTCATTTAATGCCACATACTTTGTTCCTATATTTTCTTTGAATCATGTCACTGTGTGAATCCCTTTAGCTTAGTTTATGAAAATCTTATGTATAGTATCATTTCTCAAAAAATTCTGTTATGATTTCTAGGCTATATATCTTTTTCTAGATTTTAGTCTGAGATTTTCCGTACCATCATCATGGCTGGTATATTTTGTTTACCTTACCTTTTATTTTTCCATGATATGTGTTTTGCTACTGTTTAAGAACTTGCTTCTTTCTTGGGCTTATTTTGGAATTTTGTTGTTGGCTCTGTTAATTTTTGACTCTCATATTATGATTTTTTGGTCAGTGAGTCTGACAGATATTCTCTTATTAGCATGGTGCTTAGCTAGTGTCTACTAGGATAAGATCAGCATAAATCAACACATTTACCTGTAATTGGATGACATCATAGTTTATCTAAGTTCTTCTGGGGATTCTTCTGTCCCTAAGAGTAATAAGCCATATTTAGGAGGGGTATATTCTTGCTAATAGCATTCATGCTGATGAAAGGTTGGTCTCTCTTGACAAGGCAACTTAAATGATTCCTTCTCAATTCTTTAAGCATGCAGAAATCCGATTGCAGATGACAATTTCACCTACTTTATTTGCTATCAGTTCCTATTGAGTAAAAAAGCAAACGGAGGAGCTTGTCTAGAATAGACAAGCTACTTATCTGTAGCTAGCAAACATAACCTTATTTTTCAACATGTTTTATTTTTTAAAAGACAAGGACCAAAGGGATATCACATTATTTATATGTAATTTGTGAAGGAGGAAATTAAAATTTTAGGCTCCATTCAATGCCGAAGATCCAATAAGGTGATGGAGCAAAAAAATTTGTAATGATTGTTAAAGCTATTGGAAATAAAACTCAAAGGGGGGAATCAACAAATGTAATGAAACCCTTGCATCATCTTGATAATTTGAATTCAAATTAGCGCCTGTAGTGGAACTCTGACATCCAACTAATTATTAGTTTTTCTGGAAAGTTCATCCATATATATGTATGTTGCATGGTTCATCCATTATAGCTAGATGATATATAGAGAACACAATTTGTGACATCCTAGTTTAATCTCACAATGAAAGTTGAAGTTAATATATATTAACTTATGGCATTGCTGTCTTTTATAGATACTAACTTACAATGCTTCATAGGCTAACAGTTGTGCATGTTTAATTAAGTGTATGATTATTCTATAGTAATCTGGTTTCATGATGAATTTCTAAATCATTAGGAACTTCCGAACTCCAGATTGTGCTCAAAGTATTCTGAAAATTGCGGTGATTCGTCCATGGGATACAGAGCTGTTCGCGTCGACTGGAAAGATCTTGACAGATGTGGCGTTTGCGACATGGATGAGGTATAGTGTTTTTGCCCTAGTGTGGAATTCCCTTCACATTAGTTTATGGCTACAAATGTTGGTTGCATGCTTCTTTCTTTTGCTCATATATATATATAAAATTTGCTATCAATTAAAATCACTTGTGTCTGAATGAATCTCTTTTCTTATGAGTCTTTTATGTAAAACAGTTGATCTATTATGCAGGAGTACGAGGACAATTTATTCCTGCAGTGTGACAAATGCCGAATTATGGTACACCTTTTTAAGTTTAATGTTACTTTGTATCCAATTGCATATAGGTCCAATCCATAATTTTTTAATACCTGCTCTTTTTTCAAGGTTCATGCCAAGTGCTATGGTGAATTGGAACCAGTAGATGAAGCTATTTGGCTCTGCAATCTATGTCGGCCTGGGGCACCAAAGAGTCCTCCAAAATGTTGCCTCTGTCCTGTTCTCGGTAAAGTTGTATAGTTATCTTAGAGATCTTTGGCATTGATGTTATCTATTAAACCTAAAACTGTAATTCTAATAGGTGGTGCAATTAAACCTACAACAGATGGTCGTTGGGCACACCTCACCTGTGCAATGTGGATACCTGGTATTTGACAACCTACAAATTTGAGTGATAATTGATAACTGATCTTGATTAACTTAATACGTTATCCACAGAAACATGCCTTGTAAATGTGAAGAGAATGGAGCCCATTGATGGAATATGCAAAATTCACAAAGTACATATTTCGTTTTTTATGGACAAGTTATTGGATACATTTTATTTTGTTTTCTATTTTTTTGGTACTCTGGAACTATAACTTAACCAATTCTGCTCTCCTCAATGTTAATTTTCACTGGTGATATTATTTTCTTTGAAATGATATACCAGGATAGGTGGAAACTCTTGTGCAGCATCTGTGGGGTAGCTTATGGAGCCTGCATACAGGTTTTAATCTGTAAAATTTTTTGTCTTTACCAATAGTCAAATTTCATTCAACCATTTATTTTCCTATTGAATCAATGCCTATCAACTGTGTATGCATGTAAGCCATCTGGTTTCATCAGTAAACAACATGTTAACTTGATAAAATTATATCTTAACAGTGCTCTCACAATACTTGTCGAGTGGCATATCATCCTCTCTGTGCACGTGCTGCTGGTCTTTGTGTTGAGGTATTTGTTATCGTCAGGGATCCCTTTATTCTGGATCTTTATTTTTTGATATCCTTGTTTGTACTTCTGGGTTGCACTATTTGATATGCATATTTTGCATTGTTTATCTTTTTTATAAAGTTAGAGGATGAAGAAAAAGTTTATCTCATGTCACACGATGAGGATGATGATCAATGCATCCGCTTACTTTCTTTTTGCAAGAAACATAGACAGCCATCAAAGGAAAGGCCACCTACAGACAACAGCTTAAGTTTACCCCCAGAGCTAGATGCAAGTTTTGTTCCTGCACCCAATGCTTCTGGCTGTGCAAGGAGTGGTAAAGATGTGTGCTATATGTTCTAACACTATTTTCATCGATTAGGTTATTGTTCAATTACGTAATAAACGTGACTTGCTTCTCTTGGACATTGAATATTGAACATTTTTGTTTTTAATGAATAGAGCCATATAATTTCTCTGGGAGACGAGGTCAGAAACAACCTCAGATTCTTGACACTGCATCTCGAAAACGATTGTACATAGAGAACCAGCCATATCTGGTCACAGGTTATTGTCAAAATGGAAATGATTGTGGTTTATCAAGCAGTATTTCTTCACAAGCTCAGTGCATCTTGGATGATTCTAATCAGAGTGTTTCTGAGTCTGAGAAGCATGCTAGTGTTTGTTCAATGGCTGAAAAGTACAGAAACATGAAGACAACATTCAGAAAGCGTCTTGCATTTGGTCAGTTCAGTATTCTCAACTAGGTTACTCAGAAGTCCAATACTGTGACATTGTATTGTTTTCATCATTCAATGGTTGTAATCCAGTAGCTTTATATATTTGTATCATTAAGCATGTATGTTTCTCTGATAGGAAAATCGAAAATTCACGGGTTTGGTGTTTTTGCAAAACTTTTGCACAAGGCTGGGGACATGGTATGCATCGGTGATTGATTCTGTGGATTTTGTTGGAGAGTTTATCTTATCAAATAAGTATTTGTTTTGACACAGGTAATTGAGTATATAGGCGAACTTGTTCGGCCAACAATAGCAGATATAAGAGAGCGCTTCATTTATAATTCGTTAGTTGTAAGTGTTCCTTCTCTTATCATTTCTCTATTCGTACTACATTATTCTAAAGATAAAATGGAGTTCTAGTATATTTGGTTTTTGTCTTCGAAATATATTTTCAATGGAAAGTTTATATTAGAAATCATCTTACCATATGTCGTATAGTGGATTAAATCCTATATTCAGATTAAATCCTATAACACAATTTAAGGACTTCAGATTTTGTTTATTCATTGGCTCTATGCAAAGCTATAGAACCATTGATATTTAGATCTCTTAAATCATTATTTGTTATGTCAATTGGAGTCCTTTCATCTCAGATTTTTGTATTTCTTGCACTTTCAATTTATTGATTCAACTTGCGTAACCGTAGACTCCATTAAAATTTTTTGAACATGTCCATGTAATTTTAATTCTCTCAGATTAAGCTTTTGAAAGTGCGCCTAGATGTTCTTGTGTATTAATATTTTTCATTTTTATTAATTCATTTTACCATTTTCATTTTTGTTTCATTAACTTTTATATGTATTGTTTTCTAACTATTATGATCCATAAACTATAATAGGTTGTATTATAGTTTCGTAAAATTTTCTTTTAGCCATGAGGCACACAGTGGTCTCACAATTCTCTAAAAACTAATCTTTATTTCAACCTACTTTTTATCCTATTAATGTCGTCCTCATTGATAACTCCTAGATGAATAATAGATCCAGTACATCCATAATTCATATGGCAATTTCATATACATCCCCCTCAACTATTCCCTTATTATTGAAACTACATTCCCTTGTTCGGATTTATACTTCTACGCAATTTAAACATATGATTTCTAAAGTTTTTCTCTACAGTTCACTAACTTAGCATAATATCATTTGCAAATTATACAGTGGTTTCTCATAAGACTGGTAAGTTCATTTAATATTAATGTAATAATTAAGAACTTTTGACATTTGAGTAACTATAAAAATATATTATTTTTTTTTTTTTTTTTTTTTTTTTTTTTTTTTTTTTTTTTTTTTTTTTTTTTTTTTTTTTTTTAACAATTAAAAAAAATCTTTTTCATTGAACATATTAAAAAAATGAATCTAAAAACCCTTCCAGTCCCGTCCTATCGGCTAATCCGCATCTTCTATCACGCTCCCCCCTCAGTAATATGACATCAGATACATAAGAATAAATCAATCAGTTTACTAACATTAATCATCTTTTATCATATCGATATCCTTAGACGATCGCTTCTTTTCTAAAATTGATCAAAATAACTGTTTAGGAACTCTGTTCTGGTATTTAGGGTTCGACCAATTCTTTACTCTCTATTGTCGTGTCATTTTATTTGGTATTAAAATTAGCAAATAATGAGTATAAATAATGAGAACATGTCCCTCATCATACATCTTAAATTTTTTAATAGATATAGTTTTATGTAGAATTGTTTTATATTTGCTGTCAACCAAACAACATAATTGTAAATGTCATTTGCAACATTTGCATTTTTTTGCAATTGTTTTATAGCTATTTGCTACATTGAACTTGCTCCTGTTGGGGTATTTAAGTTCTTAATTTTGTTCTAGGAAATGCTAAGATTGATTTGCTTATGGGTCATACAAGCACCTTGGCAACCTTAATTCATTGTTTTCTTGTTCTCACAATAACTTCATGTTGTGAAGGCTTATGGCTTAGTTATAAAACTTCTCTAACTAGTTTGCTACTCTCTACAGATTGATTGCATTTCTGCAAGATATTGCTTGGGAAATAAATGACATAATATACCCATTTGTTTGTTGCCAAAGAGAAACACAACTACAAACACTTAATTACCTGTGCTTGTTTGCAGGGTGCTGGGACATACATGTTCCGTATAGATGATGAGCGTGTAATTGATGCAACAAGGGCAGGAAGCATAGCTCATTTGATTAATCACTCTTGTGAAGTAAAATATTTCATCTTGAATTTAATTAAAATTCTGTTGTGGAAATCTGCAAAAAACATTTTTATCTCCGTTTCGAAAGAAAGCAAATGCCTTCCTCTCTTTATCATTGATGTACTATCTAATTTCCGTTAATTGTTCCAGCTGCATTTCACTTTTTACTTGTACTTGAACTATACATACAACAAGCTTATTAGCCCACCATTTTCCATTATTTATTCTGAAATGAGTTGATAATGGTCATCTTCTATTTGTTAATCATGATAGTATATATTGTACATTTTACATTTCTCTGGATCTATGCTCTCCATTATTTATGGTGATTAGATATTAAAGTAATTCTGAAAATTTTATTCTTGTTATCTTCCTAGTTTATTATCACAAAGAACTGTTTTTTTATTGGCAATCTGAAACTATCTCAAACTCTTCCAAAATGCTGAATCTTTTAAATACATCTTTTGCTTGTTCGCTCCAATCTTATACCAAAACATATGAATTCCAGTGAAGCTTTAGTACCAAATGGTGATCCTCTGCAGTCTGCTTTTACTTGCATTATTGCTTGCATATGCTTTTCGTATTTTTATGCTGAAAAGTTTGTTGCATCTGTCTTTAACTCAGTCCCAGCTAGGCTGCAAATCAATTATATTGCAGTTACCCTTCATTATGACAAATTGTTTTTTTGGCATTGATACTTGAAATGTGGTTTTCTGATATGTTTTCTATTTCTGGAGCTCAATATGATGGATTCATTCTGATCGATATCTTTTTCTACAAAATTAGTGTTTATAATATTTCCATTTCCTTACCAGCTAATTTAAAATTCTTAATACGCTCATACTTTTGCAGCCCAATTGTTATTCGAGGGTCATAAGTGTTAATGGCGACGAGCATATAATTATATTTGCAAAGCGTGATATTAACCAGTGGGAGGAATTGACATATGACTATAGGTACTGCTCGAAACATGCTCCTGTGCCTATTTTTTTTTTCCTCTTATGATGTATATTCTTGTAAACAATGAATCAGATTTTTCTCAAGCGACGAACGACTTGCTTGTTATTGTGGCTTTCCAAGATGTCGAGGGATTGTCAATGACACTGACGCAGAAGAACAGGTTGCCAAAATCCGTGTATCTCTAAGTGAAATAACTCAGTTGAAAGGTGAATGAGGCTCGGTTTGGTCAAGCCATTGAGCCTAGGTGGGTATTTGATTGATAATCCTCTTATTTGAGAATCTCACTTATGTTTTCCAAATAAAAATGTTAAATGAAAATTTTTAGTCTAGTCGGTATCAACTTCATGCTAGAATCGTACTCTCAAGTATTTTTGTACTCATTCTAGGATTGAATCTATGCCTTTATTTGACCTTTCATGAGTTGTTATGCTTATCTCTATAATTATGATGCCAATTTTGTTCTAACTCCGTGCTTAGTAGTTTTTCTCTTCGTGGTAATCCTTTTAACATGTGGTTTTCTTCTATATTCCAGAAGTGAACATTATGGCTGGTCTTGCAGTTTACATAGATCAATACTACTCAGTTATTCTACTTGGAAAAGCAATAGATTTAGAACATCCGACAGCTGCTTAACATCTCTTTCTCATTCTTCTACAATTCCAATCACTAATTTGTTTTTCCCTTATTGCTGCAGATTTCATCATCGCATTCATCAATTGTTTCGGCTGTGTTAATTATGCTTCTGACAAATAGTCAGATCGACATGAGTATGATTCGATTATCCTAAATGAGATGTTTTTTTTCTCCAATACTTATGTCATCGATTTCTTTAGTCGCATGTGATTGCTCCATGCATTTTATATATATTTTTTATCTTCTTACCTCCGGAGGGCGAAAGAAAAGCCTGTGTACATAGTTCGAACGAAGAGATATTGAACAGCATGTGTATCTGTTGTCTTGTTCAATTATTTTTATGACAAGTGCATCTTCTTGTTCTGGTTCTACTTAGGAAAGCTATTTTGCTGCGGTTATTTTGGTGAGTATTTTGCTTAAATGTCCTTTTGTATTTCCAAGTTGCTAAAATATTTTCTAATATTTTCATATTTGTCGTTTGACTTCATATCTGGCTCGCTCTCCAACTTTTTTATTTATCTAATTTTTGAATTTTTATATGCTTCTTTAATTTTTTAAAATTGTTTAGATATTGATTTATCGGGGGTCATAGTTTTGAATATAAATTATAGAAATATTTTATTTAAAATAATAATATTTAATAAAATATTTTATACTTATTGAAAATTAATTTTAACATGAATTGGAGTCATTATTTACGCGGATGTCCAGTTCACCTTACATGGAGCGCAGCTACTTTATTTGTTTCTAGGAATGCTTATAAAATCTAATATTTTATTGTATTTAAACTAACCATATACTTGAATTTTCATAACAATAAAATATTATTGTTCAGCATCAAATAATAAATATAGCAATAAGATGTTAAGCACTTGTATGTTTATGCATTTATTTAAAAGAATAAAATTTCCCGCTTATTTTTTTTGTTTTTTTAAATAAAAAAATATAAACGATAAGCAAGAAAAGTTCTGACCATCATGGCACTCAATGCAACGCAATTAAGCCCAATTACACAGCCCAATTCGAAAACTCTCGCTAGAATATTAGAAATGGAACGTCAAGAAGAGAAAGTGTAGCGAAGCTGGAGGCTGGTGGCGGTAGTTTGGAGGAGGAGCTTGTGGAGACCTTCGTTGGCATCGCCGCCTCCACCCAGGAAGAAGCCCTCTTCTTCCTCGAGAGCCACGGCTGGAACCTGGACTCCGCCATCGTCTCCTTCTACGACCAGGCCGATCCCCAGGGCTACCGATCGCCCCTCCACCGAGCCAAGGACGACGAGGACGATGACTACTCCCAACGGAGGAGTCCCTTGCTGCTGCGCCACCGCTGCGCGCAACGCGTTCGACGGCCGCTGCGTCACCACCCCGGGCGATTCAGTCGGCGGCGGACCCGGTTCAAGAAGGGATCAGAAGGCATCCAAGCCTTCGGGAAGCCGGTCGACCATCCGTACCCTTGCGGATCTCAACAGGAGAGCAGATCCGGACTCTGTTAGCGACGAGGATGGGCCGCAGAAGTACTACACCGGTGGCGAGAAAAGGTATTGTTTTAATGATGGAATTCTTGATCTCAATAAGTTGAATCTATTTCTTCTCCTTACTGGTTTTAGTATGTTCTTGAATGCTTAACATGAGAAGGATTAGAGCATTGTGAATCTTTGAGTGCCACAATTATAGATCAGTGAGAAATCGACCAATTTACATATCATTGTTAGGAGAAGAGCTCAATATGCTTAAATTCAAATTAGTGACAGGAGACTTTGAAAGATTTACCTAGGAATGCTTCCCCAGAGATTGGCATTCGATCACTCATGGCCTTGACACAGTGTTTGTAAAAGAGCAAAATCCAAATCACAATTTTGTCGTATGCATTAGGTTCGACCTAACTTGGTCAGGTATGATTTGTTCTGATGTTAGTCATGAACTCATGATTGAATTTTTTAGGTCTGTGACGGAATTATACTTGCATCAAGATTTGAAGGAAGGAAGACTTGCATATGAAATCCATATTTCTCAATTAAACTTATATAACACCACTTCTAGCCAAACATAACTAATGACCTTAACCTGTAATTTGACTAACCTTCTTGTGTTTGAGCTTGATATCACTTAATGCATTCCTAAATGACTCCAATCTTTTATAAGATAACCAAACCTCTTATTGATTCGAATTCATGAGAATATGGCATGGTGAAGTATTTATGATTTTTATGCTGTTTATATAATTACCATGCAGCGGCATGTCCGTTCAAGATCCTTCAAAGTTCAAAAGGTGGTAATAACGTAGATGCTGTATTTGATCAAGCCGGAGAATGGGCGCCGGCCAAGGACCTTTTGAGCCTTCACAATCCTCTAGTTCAAGAAGTTTTACTGGAACTGGTAGCATTTGTCTGGTGAATTAGTACCGTCTGCTCCTGCTCTTGATCCGCCGTGAGTATCGTGCACGACATTTATTTCTGGAGGAATGGATTTACTGTGAATGATGGTCCATTAAGGAGGTTTGATGATCCTGAGAACGCTTCCTTTCCGGAGGTAAATAGCTTCTACTATTTTCATCCATTGAGAAGACCACTCATCTTTCCTCGTGATCAATTTTATTCTTCTTTTTACTGTCTCAGCAGCAAATAACAGACTATCATTGATGGTGCATTTAAGAGCTCGAATAATAGCTACTAAATTCTGTTTCAGTAAACACCAATAGCATCCTTATGCCATTCAGGTTTGTTAACTGGTCTGGACACTTTTTTTACCGTGGGTATATATCGAAAGAAATCACAAGAGTGCTGAAACACCCGAGGATAATCACCACTGTAATTCGTTTCCATTTTATTTTTTGATTGTTTTCATCCAAAATTTGCATAGTACTGTTTTATTCTTTCGTAGAGCATTACAAAGTCTGAATGCCCCAAAGAGCTTGAACCAGCAGATCAGAGGACTGCAGTAAATGTCGGCAAGAAGATTATTCTGTATGTTTACCCGGAAACTAGCTACTGTGGCTTATAGGCTGAGCTCTCATTGTCTAGATTTCCTCTCTTCGACAGGAACCTTTGAGACGAACTACTGCATTTCAAGGTGTAGGAAGGACTCTCGGAGGTGGATCGTCTGATAATTCAGCCACTGAGCCTACAGCTGCTAGTGCTGCATCCAATGCTGTTGCTCTATCACTATCAGGCCTTTCGGTCGATGCCTTCTTGCCGTCCACTTCAATTCAGCTAAGGTTAGCAAATGGCACGCACATGGTAGCAAGCTTCAACCTGCATCATACTGTAGGCCACATCAGAGCATTCCTTAACGCGTCGAGGCCGGTTCCTCTAGGACTTACCAGTTGCAGATGGTTGGTTTTCCGCCTAAGCAACTGAATGATCTCGACAAGACCATCGGTGAAGCTGGCCTTGCGAACTCAGTCATCACTCAAAAAGGCTAGTTTTCCTTTATTCGCATTGCTGTTGGTGGTATTGCAACTGCCGAAACTATCTGAAAAAACCTTAGGGCATTGCTCTTGATCTTCTTGGTGTCATTTTGAGTGTTCTTTAGCCACCATGGTATCAATAAGAATGCACAGTCAATCGTAAATAGTTGAGTTTCACGATTTATTTACTATGGTATCGAGCTTCAATAGATGTTTCCAAAGCGTTACCATTTCATCTATCGACTTCCTCTTCAAACCACAAAGTGCGAGATAGCAAGTCTTTTACTCTCATGAATAGTAGATTGTCACAAGAGATAGTAAATATTCTTCCTACAATCTTAGTTTGGCACAATAGTATTGTTGAACTTTTAATTATATAAAGAATGTTGAATGATTGAGAATTATGTTCATTAATAATTTTTTAATTAAATTTATAAACAAATAAAAAAAACTTATAAGACTAATCAAATAATCTTAACAATTCAAAAGCTTCAAGCAATAAAAAAGCTTAAATTAAAAGAGTATAATATTCAAAAGAACTAAGTTCAAACTGATCTTAGTCAAATTTAGCAACTTAATTAATTTTAGTTCATTTGACTTATCTTCATTATTTTATTGAATAATTGGAAACAATGTAAAGTTTGATTTTGTTAGGTCATCGATAATTCTACTTTCGATGCGAACTATCATATAATATTGGGGCAAATATTGACAAAATAATTCGACGGCTGAAAATTTTGAATTGGTATTCAATGAATTGGAAATGACATTAAATTCTCTTCCATCGTATTAAATCCGCGGCTTATTTGTTGTGATTAAACCGAACCGGTTGACTATATCGCAACCTCACCGGTTCAAATAAAACTCCATCTCCGAACTGTGGCCGGTCCGGTTGCGAATAGAGCGGTTCAAGTATAGAAGACGAGTGGGTCCCACATCTGAGAGGCCAGGGCCACGCCTCCGCCCGCGACAGCGACGCCCGTTCGCCAGTGCCACCGACGACGCCGACGTCGCACGCGGTGGCAGAGCGTCGCCAGAGCAGAGCCCCGCGGCGGGGGTCCCATCCCGAGGAGCGCAGCACGGCGGTCAAAGAGGAAGCAACGGCCACTTCGAGAACCCGATCGAGAGAAATGAGAAATGGCGCCCTTTTTCTATTTCCCCGGCGGACAAGCAAAAAATTCGCGCGCTCGCGCCTGACGAGGACGAGGCGGGCGGAAGAAGACGACGCGGTGGAGGAGCCGGTGGCGGCCCGGGGCGGTGGGCCCGCGGCTCTCCGATTCGAGAAAGATTCTAGAAAAATCCAGCGGTCGCTAAATTTTCGCTAGAACAATCTCACCGCCAAGTGAATTGAATCGATTTGAGTCAACCGAACCGGGTCAACCCACGAACCACAAGCGATGAACCGAACCCATTGCCTTCCGTTTTCCTGTCGATTTGAGACTCTCTCTCTCTCTCTCCATCTCGATTCACGAGAATTCCTTTTCTTTATTAAATGTTTTTGATAAAGAAATTAAAGAAGAAAAAAAAAGTCGATTTGAGATTATTATTGTTCAGAAGACAGGCCTGCACGCCTTTGACCGGTCCGGTCTGGCCGCGGTCCAGCAGCGGGTTCGACGGGTCAGTGTCGGCCTCGGTTAACGATAAAGGAGGTCACTCGGCCACGTGTCTTTCTTGAATTTCCTTCGGTTTCTTGTAATGCAAACGCGGTTGCAAGTACGAAACTTGCAAGACAGGCCATTGCAGGCCACGTCACCGCACCAAGTCTTGAGGCGGCGGCGGATTGACCAGTTTTGCCGGTCGAGTTGGGTAGATTTCCCGTTCCCAATGGCACCGGGCACGAAGCCACGTGGACGAATTAAATGCACGGACAGGCACAGCTCACAATATCGGGCTAGATACATTTTAAAATTAGCTTCATTTCACTAAAATACTCTATTTTAATATAAATTAAATTATTAGAAATGCTTAATTCAAATCAAGTGCTATTTACTAAAATCCAAATAATGTCTCTATTTTTAATATAAATAAATATATAAAAATATTGTTTTCTCAATGTTATCCAGATTGGTTTACAGGATTCACGGATCCGATTCAAACCCGATCCGCATCTGCAGGTTTCACGGGTTTTGTTCCGATCACCTCTCTTGCAGTTGCCCAAATTGACCGCCACTAGAAGTAGAATGTGCCAAAGTAGATCGAATGACCGGTCTGGTATGCTTTTGTGTGCATCAATGAGAGTAATAACGTTATCCCACCGCAGATCACCTCCTCCTTCACAGAGGAGCAATTAATTTTCATTAATTAAATATTAAAAGAATTTTGGCTATTATCGTCAATTCGTACCCACAAATGTACCACCGCGTCGCATAAAATAAATTGGCCGTCGGAGAGGGCGGAGATGGAAGAGACGACGAAGCGGAGGCGCTGGTGGAGATCCAGATCGCGAGCGGGAGATCAAATCGCGAAGCCAACGAGCGCGATTATGGCGATGAATTGTGCGAGATCGGCCTTCTAAGCGTCTTCTCGTTCCTAGCTTCCTCCCGGCTTCGGGGATCTGATCCTAGGTTGCTCACAGCGTAGAGGGCGGCGGACGGATTTTTCTTAAGGGGGTAGGGATCGATGGCGATGAGGAAGAACCGTACACAGGCGGTTGACGCCTCTGCATCGCCGGCGTCCGAGAAGCGGTTCCGCGGCGTGCGGAAGCGACCCTGGGGTAGGTTCGCGGCGGAGATCCGCGACCCGGGGAAGAAGACGCGGGTATGGCTCGGCACCTTCGACTCCGCCGAGGACGCCGCCCGAGCCTACGACGCGGCGGCCGTAGCTCTACGGGGTCCTAAGGCCAAAACTAACTTCCCCTCGTCGGCGTCCGCCTTTCCGATTCCCCTTCCTCGAGCCGTGACGGCGGCTGGCCTTTTCCCCTTTCATGGCCAGCATCACCGTCCGCTGATGCCTGCTCAACGCCCGGCTTCCAGCAGTCACAGCAGCACCGTGGAGTCCTTCAGCGGCCCGAGGCCACTGTCTTCGTCGGTGCCGATACGCGTGCGGCAGCATGCCAAACCCCCGCCGGCCCTGCGTGTTCTGACCGGCGAAGATGACTGCCATAGCGACTGCGGATCCTCCTCCTCCGTCGTTGATAACGACGACGACATCGTATCTTTTTGGCGGCATCCACTGCCGTTTGATCTCAACCTCCCGCCGAATCCTGATGATGATTTCCGGGACACCATCCTCCGCCTCTGATCTTCGTTATCGGCCTAGAAGACAAAATAGTTTCAAAAAAATGTTTTTTTCCCCCTCTTGCGTTTCTTCTCTCTCAAAATCGATCGATCTTTGTCACTGCATACTTAGATCTACATCTATGGGGTTGTATTTGCAGTTTAAAAGCTTGGTCTAGAATATATGAATGGGTGATATGAAACCAAATCTGAGGTTTGCGTTTGATCTGGTCTTGTCTTCTGTAGAAACAATTCCCTACTATTCATTAAAAAGAGAGGAAAACAAAAATCAAAATGAATGTAAAATTTCCCTTTATCTTCCAATAGACCAAGATTTTTCCCCCTGTTTGTGATTTCATTAACAGCCTCTGGTGATCATGCCATGAGAAGCCCAGAGAAATTCCAAATCAAGATTTTAGAACTCACGGTCCTTATCATTGATGATTGCCTTCTCAGATCTCTAAACTGATCCAGGTGAGTATTTGGATTCTGACTGCTTCTTTTCTTCCTGTTCTTCGTTTGCATTAGCACATTAAATGGTAACAGAGATCTCTGAATCTACTGTGGAATATTTCTTGCGGTTGTCATGCTCAAAATGTGTTCTACAGTTGTTCAATTTAATAGTTGAGTTTCGCTTGCTATTCACTAATTGTGTTGCTTAGTTGTTGATGCTTGGATTATCTTAAAGCCAATGTTGGTGTTATCTGATCCTATATTTGTTGAAATACTTGGAAATTAATTATCTGCAAGTTTTTTTTTCTTTCTCCTTGCTCTTCTTCACCAAATTTATTCTCACTTGTTTGGTAGATTCTTTGTCATTTGTAGGGGGTGTAATCGAGCCGAGCTGAGCCGAACAGTAAGAGGCTCGAGTTCGGACTCAATGCTTAGGCTTGCGTTCAGGCTCGAGTTTGATTCGAACTTTAGTTCTTAAACTCTAATTTGGTTCGTTATAAAGTTAAATAGCTCGAGTTCGGCTCGAAAAAAGCTCGTTTAAAACGAGCCTCTAAACGAATATGTTCGCGAGCTCACGAACCAAATACTAATAAGCTCGAGCTCGGTTCGTTAACTTAATCGATCGAACTCGAATAAATTATTTTTCGAACCGAGACTCGAATAGCTCACGAGCGGCTGACTCGTTTACACCCCTAGTCATTTGGGTATTTGAACTACTGCTTCTATGCTTCCTTCATGGTATTCTTATTTGATAAAAACCTGCCGTGTTATTAGCTTCCAAATTCACTCATTGCAGAAGCTTTTAGTAGATGCTTACAAAATCTTGTTTTATTTATTACTTTCCTTTCCCCTAAAATTGGCGGAGAAAATTTTAAGTTGATGATGTTCTCCAACAATTTCATATCTTTTGCATTGAAAAAATCTTGCTTGTGCAACACAAGTTTCTGTAGCTCAATAAGGCTCAAGTTTGTAATTCATTTAGACATTTCATTTACTCATTCAACTAATCATCCTTCTAGTTTTGACTTTGATTCTCAAATGAACTTGCAAACTTTTCTTCTTGTAATATCTGCTTGGATAAAGACGCGACTCAACCGCAGAGCTAAGCTTGAACTTTTGTGCATTTACTTTTCTTTCTTAACTTCCAGTAAGAGACTAAGAGTAAGTAATCTCCGACCATTGTTGCATTCAGTTTGCTTTTTGTTAGATATCTTGGATATCTAGTATGAATGGAATAGAGGTGGTGGGACTTTAGTTCCATATTAGAACTTTTTATTGAATGGAAAGTGAGAAGGAGAATAAAGAGACTCCCTTGTGAGTGAGGGTTTAGTCCCACATTGGGAGTTTTAAGGTAAAATGTTTGGTTTACATTGTATCACAAGCATGATAGTTATGAACAAATGCTAGGGGAGAGACTCTCTCTCACGCGTGGGTGCGCAGGGAGTGCAAATCCAGGGCCCAGATTTCTACTGAACCAAGTGAACTCGTGTGCGTGCACGACCCGGACACTTCAAATGTCCGACCGGTCGGGGCAAAATTTGTTCAAGCAGATGAACCAACGTTTTGCTAAATTGATTTTTGTTCAAATGTAACTGATGCATTAATTTTGATTAATGTGAAATCAGTAACCCCCAGACGTTTGGATCTGGTCGGGTAAATGGTTTTAATTCGTCATTGAATATTACGGGGGTCTGAGCCTATAAAAAGGAGGTCGTGACCGAGAGTAAAAGGGACCCGACCAATACAGAGCGATTCTCCTCTTCCACTCCGTCTCGTTCTCGACCTCCTTTGATAGCAGTCGAGTACATCCTCAGTTTGCTACGAGCAACGAGTGTTCCGTTGTGCCCGTGGTCTGCTATTGTATCCTGAGAGACAGAAGTCCATTTGAGCCTCGAAGCACCGTCGGAAGCTCAGGAGCTTCACTCGGGACTCCACTCGGGAGTTCGGGAGACGCTGGTCGGGTCGGAAGCTTCACTCGGGACTCCATTCGGGAATTCTACTCTGGAGTTCGGGAGACGCTGGTCGAGTCGGGAGCTTCACTCAGAAGCTCGGGAACCTCACTCGGGTGTTTCACTCGGGAGCTCGGGAAACACTGCTTGGGAGACTGCAGTGTGGGAAAAAGCAGCTCAGGCTACTTAACAGATAAGTTGAAGTTATTTTAGTAATTATAATTTATTGTAACTTCTCCGAAAAGGAGCATTTCCTCCAACACTTTTCAAGTTTTGAGCAATCAATAACATGCTCAACTGGTGTAGTTTGGCATTCTTCATACTACAAAACTCAACTTCATCGTCTAAATAGTTTACTCCAAGAGGTACTCTAACTAGTAGCTATTCGTTATATGCAGGCGATCGAGGCCAAGATTTTCGTCACCGATCTCATCGGATGATGATTCTTCTCTTGAGCAAGTCGGCGACGACGACAACTGAGATCTTTCCGAGGACAATTTTGCTTAACACAATTGTCTGATCGATCTAAAGAGTCATGACATCTTCATCTCCTCTCTTCCAAACAATATTACTGAGTATCACAACCACCAAAAAAACTGATCGAGAGAACAAGAAATGTTTGTAAAATGGAGATTTTGATCGATACTAGCAACATAGTACTCGAGGAATCTTATCGAGATCTTGGCCACTTTTCTTATTTAGAGTTCTTGTGTATTCGACTTTCTTTATTTTCTTTTTCTTTTTCTTTTTACTATTAAACAAACATAGCAAAGTTTGTGCATAGTTTTTAAGTTTTGAGTTTTCGGGAGCACTTTTGGAAAACAATTAAAAGCATGGCGAGAATGTAAAAATTACATATCTTTGAAAGTTAGTTAATTATTAGGCTGCCGCCGCCGCCGTCCTTGATCAAGATCCCTCCCACGAGGCGTCGCTGTCGTCATCCAATCGTCGAATGCCTTTCCCAATTTCTCGCCCCGCTTCGTCTCCTCGTCTTCCTCCACAGCCGGGCTTCGATCGAGCATCGCCGATGGGTGCTCTGGATTCACCTCGCCTGGCCGCCGGATCCAGGTACGATCCGCACCCTCCGCCGCCTCACCACTTGGTCAATTCCGATTATTACTCCCGCCAATCATATCGCCGCCACCATGCTTCGTTCCCTTCGCCCCCGCCGCCGTTTTCTGACCACGTCGCCCGATCCCTCCGCCGCCTTCCCGTCGAAGACGGAGGCCGCCTTCGCGTCCCTTACCCGCAAGATCCGCTCCCGCAGCTACCCCTTAGAGTCCCCGACCGCTCGCCCCTTCTCGACGACCGCTACCCTTCGCCCGGCCGCATCTCATGGGACCCGGCGAGCGTTTCGTCCATGATTCTCTGGAAGGTCGTGCTTTTGACGCCGATAGGTTTAGGGTTGTCGAGGAGAGCCAAGAGTTGCTTCGATTGAGGTGGGAGGATGAGGAAAAGCGGCGCGTTCTGGCTTATTCCCGTGATAATGTTTATAGAGAGGATTTTGATGGAGATTTGGCCAGAAGAAAGAGACTGCGATGGATGGAAGACACTGAGCTGAAGGAGCATTTGGGAGGGCCAAGCAAGAGTCATCTTAGGGTTTGGGACAAAGAGATCGACCATGCACACCATGTCTTGCTTCCTGGTCCTTCTGTAATTCCAGCTCATGCTTCGTCCCCTAGGGCTCCTCGCTACTTTGTGGCCATGGATGTGAAGAGGGAAGCTGCTTCTGTTGCTGAATGGCAGTATTTGCTGCCGCCGATGAAATCTTATTCTGATAAACATAGAGAAGATAGGAGAGGAGAAAGACCACCATGGTTGCCTTTTTTTTCAGATAGGAATAGGGATATAGGTAGAGATAGAGAGGATGTGAGAGAACTTGATCCTGTTCTGGAACGGCGTCTTAGAACACCATTTCCTACAGTGCGATCTCCAGGCGATCCTTATTCCGATATAAACAAGGATTTTGGAAACAGTGCAGAGGTATATAATGAGCCCACCACAGGCACAGTATATTCCTATAAGGAGAATTACGTTGGTGATAATAGAGGTAAAAGAAAGTTCTCCAACAGGGAGAGTGATCAAATTATAATGCTATCATCAGGGAAACAATCTGCAAAGAGTCCCAGTGCTAAGCTCTTTAATAAGGGCAATGACCAAATTATGATATCTTCACCAGGGAAACAACCTGCAAAGAGGCCCAGTGCTCTTTCTAGGATACAATCTGGGGTATCTGTTTGGAGCAGGCTACAGGAGAAAACATTGGTTGGCACTTCACCTCCTGAATCAGTTTCTCAACCCACTACTTTTATTAAGCATCAATCAGAATCAAGCACACCTTATCTCTCACTCAAATCAAGTAGTCTTGTTGGTGAAGTGTCTTCTCCAAGATCTGCCTTACTGAGTTCCGATGGAAAAGGTCTTGAGAGGTCGACACCCAAAAAGGTAGTGAAAAAGAAGAAGTTAGTGAGGATGGGGGAGAAATTTGCTACTCCTGTTGTTTCTGTATCAGTGGTTCCCGAAGAGAATGATGGAATCTCTAAGATGCTCATGCTGAACAATCAGAAAAAGATAGATGATCAAGAAGTGTCAGATAAACAGGGAATTTCCTCCATGAAAGATGTAAATAATGCTAACCTTCAGAATTCATCAAGGAGGGTTTCTAGCACCATGTCAATAGATGAGAACATAGGGGAAGAAAAAGAAATTTCTCATTCTGTTGGTGGTGGAAAGGTCAAAGGAAGGAACTGTATTATAGAAAAACAGGAAGTCGAACTTGCTATTTCTGCTAATTTAGATCCTTGTTCTTCAGAATTCATAGATACAGAGACTGCAGAAAAGAAAAGTGTTTCAACTGACCCTTCTAGGTATGCTGAGGAGGAAAAGGGAAATCAATTCGTTGAACTTGGACAGACTGTCAACCAAAACTGCACCAATGCTATAGTGGATATTGGAGTTGTAAACAATGGCAGTTCAAGTCCCATTAATCATGTCAATGTTGAGGGTAAAGTAGATGAGGAAACTGGGCAGTTGCCATCAGTTCTCCAGGCTCAAAACACCATGGATGAGAATCACAATAACCAAAATTTTGATGGGTCAAATGATGATCAGAATTCTGGAGATCTTGACAGAGATTTTGCTGCATTTTCCAGCGAGTATTCTTTGTCACCACTGAGAAATAGTGGGCAGTTAGTCATGTCAGTTGGTCATGCTACCTCCTCTTTAACCAGTTATAGCATTATAGATGACAACTTAAAAATGAAACAACATGCTGTTGGTAAGCAGCATGAAGAGATCAATGCTCATGCAAAAGAGCTAAAGGAAATTAATGGAGGTAAGCGTACGGCTGATAAGGGCTATTTGTGCATGGAAACCCAGAATCTTTCAGTCGACTTGGCTCCACAGTTAATGGATGCAGTTTTAGGCGGATGCCTTCCAGATATTACCATAGATGAGAAAGGCAACAGCCTTGCCTCACATGCCAATGTTGAATCACGTCAATCTGATAGCTCAAAACCTAGGGAGGAAGATTTAGTAGCTTCATCCTTCTTCGTGTCTGAAGTTCAAGATGTTTCACCTTGTATAGCTTCTGAACAGCCTCATTCAGGATTGTCTGTTGGGTATGGTTGCAGTGAAGATGGTTTGATTAAAGATGGTAGTAACCAAGATCAGAAAGTAATCATAGAAGACAAGTATTCATTGGCTTTCAGAGGTTCCTTGGCAGCAAAAGTCGAAGGTGTTACGTCAGCTCAGAACATTAGTTGTAAACCTATGTTTGATAAAGAAATTAGCTTATTATCAGATGATACTGTGAAGCAAAAAACCCCGGAATTAAAAGATATGAATGGACAAGAGCAATTGAGCAAGAAGACAAGGCCAACTGTTGGACTTCCAAAACATACTCCAATTCGAGCTAACTCAGTTAGTTCATCCAAGGAAACAGCTCGTTTACGCCAGAGTTTGAGACACAAGACTTGGCTTCGAAAGGATGCTCCCTCTTCAACTTTTCAGGGAATTTTGCAATCTCATAAAGGTGGTTCATTGTCAAAGCTATCCCCAAGGAAGCTTGGAAAGATTCAAAATTCTTATGTTCGTAAAGGTAACAGTCTTATTAGGAAACCATCTGCAGGAACTCTTCAGCCATCACATTCTCTAGGAAGCTCAAGAAAATTGAGTAAAAATATCACAGAGAAAAGCATTGTTTTTGGAAGTAATGGTAGTACAAACAATATTCGTACTTGTCCTAGTCCTTCTTTCGAGAGTAAACTATCTACAGAGCCTACTCAGCCATCACAGTCACTGGGATATACAAGTAAATTCAACAAAGATATCATAGAGAAAAGCAGTTCTGGAAACAATATTCTCAACTGTTCTAATCCTTATTTTGAGCCACTGAAGACACCTCCTTTGCCTCATGTTGCCAAGTTATCAAATTCCACCATAGATCTTTCATCTGAAGTTCCTCATGCCTTGTCAGAGAATTCTGTTCTTGAAGCTAGGACTGATGTTCAGGATACACCACTTATTCTGCCTTCTGTTGATAATCAAAATGTCACAAGGGATAAAATATGTGAACCTTTGGGTAAGAGAATGATATATGTGAAACACAGGTCCAATCAGTTGGTTGCTGCTTCACCCCACAAAATCAAGGATTCAGTTAATCCTCATTTGGATAAGATTCCAGCATTAGCTTCCTCAGCTTCATCTGACTTTTACTATAAGAAAAATAAGAATCAACTTGTAAGGAATGCCTATTCTTCAGAAGGGCAAAGTAGTGACATGCTTCCTGGAAATGGAAGCATGAGTGAGCAGAAGATTTCTATATCTACTGCTAATGGTGTTGCTTCTACTGTACTCAAGAAAAAATCAAACAAAGGTCTGTACAGCAAATTATTTCACTTACTCGCCCTATGTTGTTGCCATATAATTCAATTATCTTATATCTGTTTTGTTTGTTATTTTTACTTCTCTTGATGGTTATTCAGACCTGCAAATATAGATGTGTTATTGTGCCTTATCAATTACTATCCTTGCTATTTCCAATCAATTAGTTTTTAGAATGTGGTTTTGAACAACTCTTAAATGTTAGATGAGTATCCTACAGATACATACTCAGCATGAGAGAAAGATTATCCTTTTCACTGCTTGTTTATGCAGCTCAACACAAACAACACAAGTACTCCAGTTTTTCTCATGTTTGGACATTGAGTGGCAAACAGCCATCTAAAAAAGGTGTCTCATCATTATCTCATATGGGAGTTCTTCCTTACTTATTTCCATGGAAGAGAGCTACATTGCTACGAAGGTAATCTATTATGTGAAGAATAAGATCCTTGATTCAACTATTTCATTTTCATGTACTTATAATCATTAGTTATTTTGCCCAATTGTTTCTTCACCATATTGTGTTGAAACCAACTGATGGAGAATTATTTTCCATGGTTCATACAGCCGCAAATTGCAACTTACAAGGAAAAAAGATACACTCTACACATTATCAACTGATGGGTTTTCTCTGAAGAAGCGTGGGGTGTCACGGCTTGGTAAATCTAGTTTGAAATGGTCAAGGTCCATGCAAAGGCGTTCAAAAGTAGTTAATAAGGTGGGTGGAGAACAGAACCTCCTTGTGGATTTAAGTTTTCTGAATGTATGGGGATTAATTTTTGTGTGAATTTTCTAAAACTGATAGTGTAGATTCATGTGAATGTTAAACCCAGACATGATTTAAATTATAATTTATAATCTAACTTTACTATCCTTTAACCAAACCTTTCCCTTAAAGAAGTGGTATATGCAAGTAGAGAATGACTGAGATGTACATGCAATTTTCATTCTCTGAATTTTAAGCTTTGAGTTGTTTTAGCACCTTATGGTGATTCTACCAGAATTTAGGATTATATATTCAATTTGAGACTTTGCATGGGTCATAATCTATTTTCATTTTCTTTCATCACAGAAAATAATGTTTGCTTAGTTGTTTTTTGTTAAAAAAAAAATCTCTTGCATTATTTATTTGTCTGTATACGACATTTGCTGAACTACATAATGGAACTGTTGAATTATGGAGGAATGTTATGATGTTTGCAAATATGATGGCTTACAATAGATAAGCTGCTAGAGCTTGTAAATTTTAATGGATGGTTAGGGGAGTTATTACTTTTGTGGCTAATGAAACTTTTGGGGTCCTTTAATTTTATAAATGGAGTGTGTAGAATCTAACTTCAGGAGATTGGTGACCTTCCTTTGCAGTAGATTGGCTAAAATCCCGAAATGAAGTGCTGGGAATAGATGATTTTATGCTTATTGTTAGTTACGTGTGCTGGGAATAGATGATTTTATGCTTATTGTTAGTTACGCTCTCATAACTCGCTTTCTGTTTTTTGTGGAGTCAATTATTTGACCTCTCTGAAACTGCTGATGATCGCAGCCTTAGTTTTCAATTGATCCATCTTTTTTACAGGAGGCCGAATTGGCAGTTGCTGAAGTTGAGAGGAAGAATAGAGGACAAAACAATCTTCCCTCTGTGTCTGGCCTTAAACATAATATAAATTCTGTGCTCAGTAAGTTAATTTTTTAATATCATTCATAATGATTAGATTTTGATATTTTTCTTGCATATAATTTACAAAAAATTAGCAATTTCCCATCATCATAAAATGGTGTTATGATATTTTTCTCATAAATTATCATTTATGATTGTCTATCTTAGTAGTTAGATTCTTGGCATGCAAGTTCCACATCTTTCTTAATCAACTATATCACTGATCAAAGATTATATGACGCATAATTTTTTTAAACGCTCTACCATGTTTGATAAACGAGCCTGAGGGATAAGCACACCCATGAACAAAGGACTATTGTTTAACTCCAATTGGAACTGGTTCATCTACAAACTTATTAGTCTATTTGGTCGCTTTTTAAGCTGAGCTTTGGTATATTGAAAGGATTGAAGGGTTATTGATTGGTGGCGCACTTTGTTATGTTGATTGTTCTAGTGTTGGTCCTCAACATACCTTGATCCTTAACATTAGGAACTTGTTTAGTGCTGCCTATTTAAGTATTGTGGTGGATTTTTTTTTTATGGAGAAAAGCACAAGTTTCTTATTTGCAGTTGTCTATCAAATTTACATGACTTTTTGAAATCCAAGCATAGCTATCCTTTCAAGAAATAAATCACTCTTTGGCATGTTGACAATGACTTCTAGTTTTGATGTATATTTACATTGACTTACACTGATTGTACTGGTGGAAATGAAAGAATGAAACCATGATCCTCCAAAACTGAAAAGGTTTTGGGGATAGAAAGGAGGCTGACAAAGCTGATGGCAGTCTGCTTATGGAACTGAAAGGACAAGTGGTGACGGTTAAATTGATCTCTGCAATGAGAATTTCGTCAAAGTTCGCAAGAGGGTTATACTATGAGAGAAGCAAAGAAATCACTCTATTTGCTCTTTAGATACTCATTATGTTAGACCCCAGTACTCCTAGTTGCACACTAGTGCCAGCACTTAGGTCCACACCCTTGATAGATTCCCCTGCCGGAGTCCAAGTAACATGCATAATGAATCTTAACATTCTAAACCCTCCTGGGTGAAACCTAGGGTTATATAAGAACTTTAGGATGCTAGTATAACCTGTCCAATCTTATTTTATTGAGAGGCCAGACTGAGGAGCCAACCTTTTCTCTTGAAGTGGCTCAAATTACTGCCAAACTCGCTTATCTGCTCCATATCATTGCAGTCCATCCTATTAATTTACAGCACAGAAATAGCTCCTGTAATATTCTTGTTGGTGGGTGTTAGATAAACAATAGGATGACCTAGCAATGTTTTACGGTTCAATCTTGATTAACTTACATCCTTACCCTGTCCTGGTTGAGGTTATGAATTCATTTATTTGCTATCTAGTATTTAATTGAAAACAATTTTGTGGATGACCTTTCTTACTGTGCTATGGATACAAGTGTGATTCCATATGGAACAAAATCCCAAGGGAATATTACCACCACTTTGTGTAGTATTAGTAGTATATGCTTATTTGATCGCAAAGGAAATTGGTTATTTGGGCCACAAAGCACTTTGAAGATTCATGTAAAGGAAAATAGGATCAATTGACTCATCAACATCAGCAAAGATGTGTATGCTCAACTGTTTGGGATTTTGGTTGTCTGGTTTTTATCTGTTTTTAAATTCCATGCAATGTTGCATTACTATTAATATCCTTTATCTTCCAAATTAATTATAATTCTGGATTGACTAATTCTAAGTTATCAAAAAACAGTACATAGTACTGCTTTTCAATTTCAACTCTAGGTTCTTGATTAAGCTTACCACACAATTTTCTGTAATATGGATTTAGTCCTGGTTCACAATGCTGTTTGTCGCAATACATAGTTCTGGATCGATGTGCAGATGAGCAGTCATGTGCTGGTAATGCGGGAATTGGAAATGACAGTATGTCTTCGGCTTCGCTAAAATTATTAGGAGGCAACAATGAGTATGATTATCACGTGTGCTTATTCCTTTGAAGTTCCATACATCTGAAAAATCACCTGGATTTCTTGCATTTTTGTCTTTCATTGATTTTTGGATTCATCTTTTCCAACAGATACGTTCGGACAGGTAATGGTAACCAACTGGTGAGAGATCCCAAGATACTTACCCGCATTTTAGCCAGTGAAAAGGTTAGATGGAGTTTGCACATGGCCAGATCGCGCTTGGCAAAGAAGAAGCAATACTGTCAGTTTTTTACTCGATTCGGCAAGTGCAATAAAAAGGGAGGGAGGTGTCCATACATTCATGACCCATCTAAAGTAGCCATTTGCACCAAATTTCTTAACGATTCATGTTCAAATTCAGATTGCAAGCTTACTCACAAGGTGAAAGATGCCTTTATATATACTTCTGTTATTTACTTGTTCGCAATCTCTCCTATTCCTAATTGACGCAAACAATATTGAACAGATCATTCCAGAAAGAATGCCCGATTGCTCTTATTTTCTACAAGGTGCCCCCTGTTCGATAACTTATTTTGTTCATCTTGTTTGATTTTTTCTTGCAAAAAATTTGTTCGATAACTTATTTAGGCATGCAGGTTTATGCACCAATACAAGTTGCCCTTACAGGCACGTAAATGTCAACCCCCATGCTTCCGTCTGTGAAGGCTTTCTCAAGGGCTACTGCGCCGATGGTGATGAGGTATAAACTATCTCAGTTTCTGTCATTCTTTTACACAAATTTGTATTTCTAGATTTATACGTCGTGTTGTGTGTGGTTTCTTTTCGCCGTCATTGTTTTTTTTCTCAATTGGCTCTGGCTCATTTTTGATACATTAAAAATAACTACATGTTCATTGCATTGAGCCTAGAAACAACACCATATTTTTAATAATCTGGAGTGGACCATTGAATATAATCATTATCATTCTATCAAGGAAACACTTACTAAATTCTGACCTAGTTATGGATTTTCAGATTTGATCTTTGGATGGAATCTAAAACTGTTTCAGTGTTTTATTTATTTATTTATTTACAAGAGGTAAATATTTCCTCGAGTCCCCTATCAATTATGAGAATCTTAATTCTGTGTCTATCAACTACCAGTGCTGTAAGAAACACAGTTATGTGTGCCCGATGTATCGAGCATCAGGCAAGTGCCTACAAGGATCCAAGTGCAAGCTCCATCACCCCAAAACCAAGAACAAGCTGAAGGAGAGGAACGATATCATGGTACAAGGCAACACCTGGGGGCGTTACTTTGGTTCTAGTGCTAGTGATGTCAGTGAGTCGTTTGTAGTTTCTTCAGATGCAAGAGTCGAGAAGAAGGCCAATGACCTATTCGACAATGGTCAGTTTGCCGAGTTCATTGCCCTCGCCCCCTATGTAAATGACCGCGAAGCATATTTCATGGACTCTGAGGATGCTGTACATCCATCCCGATTTGGACCGGGTGACGGTGCTTTGCAGAACGATGATCCTGATGCTTCAATCAAGCCGATTCGAATCATGAGAAAGGATTATCCACCACTGCCATCCTTCACAAATGGCTCGTAAAGTGATGATCACTAGCGATTCATTTCTTTTCCCAGCTAACCGAATCCATTCTTCCATATCATATTCTTCTTCCCTTTTTATGCTGACTCCTTTTCAGGTTGGATGGATTCCTGCTTCCTTCTCTGCAGCATTTGGCTGTGGCTGTGGCTGAAGTTGGCTGGAGATCCAGGTAAGCAATATTGATCTGATCTGACTGAAATATCATCCATCCGCTCTCAGCATCACGGCGAGCCGCGAGATGGTTTTGAAACCTACTACATTGAAGATTTGATAATAGCACATCAAACTACTCGCAAACACAAGCGGCCTTGGATTTTCTATAAGCAACCTGAAAACCAAAGAATTTGTATCGAAATATACCGTTTGTGGGAAAATAGTAATGTAAAGGATGTCATTCATACAATGAAAAAATCACTCTTGTGGAAACATTTGGTTTATATTTACTGGTGGTTTTGCTTCCTAGTGCTGTTCATCTCCATCTTCTCCATTTGATTCTCGAAGATGGTGTGTTCGCTTGTCCGATGAAAAAAGATTCAATGTGCTGGTGCTGTGCAGTAGTAAAACATTTACAAGAATAACTAAAAGAATTAAGATTTAAATCTCATTAGGAATGAATATTTTAGATGTCGACTTTTGAATGGAATTGTGTTTCAAATTTATTGGGTAGACGAATAAAAAAAAAAGGCTGTCTACTTATTATAAAAAAAAATCAATGGAACAATCAAATTGGAAGGCCAAATGCTGAGCTGAGTGAACCATCTAGCCAAGCAAGGTGAATTGTACAACTTATTCAAATAAACAAGATGAATAAAATAAGTATTTCATAGTATTATAATAGATGATTGATTTGATTTGATTATTGATTGATATATCATTGTTTTCTTTTATTTATATACAACTTTATCTATCTTATAAATAAGGGTGTTGCCTTTGGAGTTATAGTACAGGGTGACTAGTTATCTTTTAAATATTTGTGGTATCTCCAAATGGGGTGCATAACTGTGAATCTTGGGTGAACTGCCGATCGCAAGGGCTTTTGGATTTACCCGGACGACCGATTGAAGAATTTCGTGGGGCTGGGCCAGTTGTCCCAGGTTCGACGTTACTCAACTGTGGGTGCTTGGGCGACAACTCAGATGGAAAGTTTAGTATGTCACCATAAAAAAAAACACAATAAATTTTTCCAAAAGCCCGTTATGAATGAATGCGTCTTTGCCTACAAGATTTTAAATTTGTAGGTGATTGTAAGTCAACATTATTCAAGATTTTCTCCAAACTCACTTTGTGGGGAAAAAATTATTATCAAAATTTATTAGAAAAAAAACTCTCTACTTTTCATGCATCAAATGTGCTTCTGCAGCAACAATATCATAAACGTGAATTTAAAAAGTATTCTAAACTTATCTCATGCCTATTAATTGCTTAATAGAATAATGAGCTACTTATGAAAAATTATCAATTACGTCAACTGTATTGACATTGTTTCATGAATATAAAGGAAAATCATTCTCCGAAATGAATGCTAACTTATCTCAAAACTATAAAATATGGACATGTCGTAGGTGTGGCCAAAGTAAAAAATTATCCTCCGGTTTGCAATATCTTTTCTACTTTGAAATTTGATTTCCTTTTAAGTTGTTATTTGAAGTTACTATTTTAGATTTTATTTAATAAAGTCTTCATTTATAATTCTGGCATGAAATTATATTGGAATTATAATTCTTTTACTCATACATTTATTTTTTAAGATTAATGATGAAATATTAAGACTGATATCTAGGGGATAGTGGTAGAACCCACATCATTCTTCAAAGCAAAAGGTAATTTTTTTTTTTTTTTTTGGAGTTAACACTAGTTGAAAATAATGTTATTACAATATTGGATGCAACAAAAATTATTAAAGGTTATGGAAAAACAAAAATCATTTTAGAAATGATGTTGGGATTGTAAAGTTGTAAACAAAGTTTCACATTGGAAATACATAAAAAAGATTATGGGCTTATAAAAGAAAGATATCTCCATTAATATGAAATCTTTTGGGTAAAGTCCAAAAATAAAACCATAAGGGCTTAGGCTAAAGTGGCAATATCATACAATTGTAGAGTTATCTAAATTTTTTCGATTCTGACAATTGGTATCAGAGCTTAGATTGTCAAAAGATCGCCGATTGTGCTCAAGAGCTGTGATCTAATCGAGTCATGTGAGTAAAATATTAACTTCGAACAAAAGAAGTGGGGTCTCTCGTGTCTGAATCAAGAGGACTAAATACCAAGCAAGAAAGTTCTAGTAGGTCGGGTGAATAGAGGGATAGAAAGACTTGGTGGGTCGAGAATCGGATGTCAAATGGATAGACTTTTCAGTTGAGGGGGTCCTGTAGTCCTTTGTTGAAGGGGGATTGTTGGGGTTGTAAGGTTGCAAATAAAGTCCCATATTAGAAACAAATGGGAAAGATTATGAGCTTATAAGGGAAAGATATCTCTATTGATATGAAGTCTTTTGGGTAAAGTCCAAAAATATAATCATAAGGATATAGGCCTAAAGTAGATAATATCATACCATTATGGAGATATCTAAATTTCTTCAATTAACAAATGATACATTTGCCGAAATGGCTAAGTAGTTGGACAAACATAATAACAAATCGGGAGTTTGTTGATAAGCATGTGTGCACTGAAAATAAAACATCCATGTTCTATTTGGGTCATGCCAAGGTACACGCTGGATTATTGATTCGTGTAATACCAATTAATTATCACTAATACTCGTCGTTACAACTTGCCTATGGTTGAGAACCTAATGTTTCTTATCTTTCGGTATTTGGTTGTGCAATACAGGTCTCTATCCCACCTACACAAAGAACCAAAATGGGTATACAACGTAGATTTGAGATTTATTTAGGATATGATTCACCATCCATTTTTAGATATTTGGAGCCTTTGATATGTGACTTGTTTACTGTATGATTTGCATATTGCCACTTTGATGGAACAAATTTTACAACGTCGGGAAGGAAAATTGTATCCTAAAGAACAACAAAAAATTTGTTAGAATGAAAAAATATTAGCTCATTTTGATTCCTACAACAATCAATGTGTGAAAAGAATCATTCATTTTCAAAGAATTGCAAACTAATTGCCAATGTGTGAAAAGAATCATTCATTTTCAAAGAATTGCAAACTAATTGCCAGATGCTTTGTTAATTTCAAAAATGTGAGAAAGTCATACATACAAGTAGAGAATACTCTAGTAAAAATCAACGTCCTTGTAGGACTATTTATTACTCTACCTACAAATGTATCTAGACTATGACAAAAGCATAGTCGACCAATTAGCTCGAAAGATATTGTACCTTGAAAAAGAAAGATATAAGAAAAAGAAGAATCAAAAGCTCCAAAAAAAAAAACAATTCCAGATGATATAGTAGAAATTAATGAACCAGATGTGAAATATTATTCCTAAAGAATCATAGTTATATGAAAATAATGAGATTTCAATAAATTATTTGATACTCATAAAATAATACAGCCATTGATGATTTTTTCGCATGCAATATAATCCTTGACATCATGCAACGTGATGAAGATCCCGAACCATAATTTGTTAAAGATTGTAAAGAAAGATATAATTGGCCAAAATGGAAGACGACTATATAGGCTGAATTAGAATCTCTAGAGAAACATAAAATCTTTGGGCCCGTAGCTCGAAAACCTAAAGATATAATCTCAATAGGATATAAATAGGTGTTTGTATGAAAAAAAAGAATGAAAATGGTAAAATTGTGAGATACAAAGCCAGATTTGTAACCCAAGGTTTCCCATAAAGACTCTACTTTCTGATTTTTGATTAGTTTGGCTGTATGTGAAAAATTATATATGCGACTTATGACTGTGATCAGCATATCTATATGGTTCACTCGATATATACATAAAATCCCTGAAGGATTTAAACCACCAAAAGCAAATGATGCATCTCCTAAGACCATGTTCTAAATAAAGTTACAAATTTAGTTATAAGGATTAAAGCAAACAAGACGCATGTGGTATAATCGCCCAAGTAAATATTTATTACCATACAAATAATACTATTTGTCTGTGTGCTTTTACAAAAAGGATAGAAGAAGATTTTGCAATCGTGACAGTATGTCTATGATGTAAATCTCATAAGGACTCTCAAAGAGCTTAACAAGATTGTTAATTATTTAAAAAGTGAATTCAAGATGAAAGATTTAGGAAAGAAAATTTTTGGTCTTAGATTATAAATTGAACATTTATTAAAAGTAATATTTGTTCATTAGTCCTCATACACAAGAAGATACTAAAATGCTTTTGTATGGATAATGCACATCTATTGTCTTTACCAATGGTTGTTCGATCACTTGACACTAAAAAAAAGATCCTTTTTGTCCACTCAAAGATGAAAATATTATTGATCTAGAAGTACCATATCTTAATACAACTAGTGTATTATCATATCTTGTCAATTGCATTCGCCCAAATATGCATTTTCTGTTAACCTTTTAGCAAGATATAACTCCTCTCTAATCCAAAGATATTGAAATGGTCTAAAACGTATATTTCATTACTTTCTTGGTATAACAGACATGAGATTATTTTATTCGATAAGATCACATTTATCATTAATAGAATATGTGGATGCAGGTTAACTTTTTTATCCACATAAAGTTAGATCTCAAACAAGTTATATGTTTACACAAAGAGATAGAGCTATATCATAGAAGTCAGCAAAATAAGCTTTAACACTGATATCGTCAAATCACTCTGAAATCATTGTTATGCATGAAGCAAGTTGAGAATGTATATGATTGAGATCTATGACCCTACATATTCAAGAATCATGTGGACTGACAACAATTAAAGGAAGACTATATTAAAGGATCTTCCTTGATTAAAATCAAAGGAATATCTACTATTGCAAGTATTGTCAGACGTTAACATTCAAGAAATCAATGCTCAAGATAAGGATGCATCAAATAAATGATCTTTAATGATTAAAATCAAGAGGAGTATCTGGTGTTTTTTTCTGTTTTTTTCATTCAAATCTTTTCCACCGGATTTTACTGACAAAGTTTTAACAAGATTTGATTTGATTGTTTGAATGATATATCATTGTATCATTCCGTTTATATATCACTCGGCCTATCCTATAAATCATGATATTTGATACAACGATTGAATAAGAAAAATCTCTCTTTAATTCTCTCTTAGTCTACTATTAAATTATAATACCGATAATATAATTCTCATTGCTAAAATTATTCCTTTTTACTATTTATCATATCTATAAATCAAATACTAAAATAACATTGCATATCTTGTTCCATTCTAGAAAGCAAAAACCAAAAATTATATATACACAATATTATTCCATTTCAGCATCCAATCGATGCCCATGGAGGGGGAAAAGGATTAAGATAGATCACATTCCTAAGGAGCTATGCATTGATCTACAGATTCGTCTACACAACAATTGAACTTCCTTTAATGAGAATTACATATTGTGTTGAAAACTGCACGACTTCGACCAAAAAATCTTAAGAAACCCTACTTACAACAGCACCAAACGCTCACACAAATTGGTTTTCGATGATGAAACCAGGGACCAACCGAGAGTCATCAATATCGGGGAGGCAATGGCGCCGGATTGAGATGTCGTATCACTTAGAGCGTCGGCAAGCAACTACTTCATTAAGTCCATCGTATTACAACCTTCAACGCCTACCTCACATGCTGGCGCTGATTAGCTCGTCTAAGCCTCAACCCCATGTCAGCCTCTTGTTCATGAAGTATTAAACCAGCATTTGTGGAGTTACCATTGGGCCTCGACTCTTGATCGCCTGTAATTGCTTCGCCAAAGTTATGCAACCTTCGCCCGATGAGATACCTATCGTCCCTGATGGAATTGTGAAGGTTGGTGAACCAGATGTGGAACCTCTTCGCGCAAAAGCAGAACAAACTGAACAGGAGGCATCCCAGCCATGCGAAACGGTACACGGCAGAATTCACTATCAACGGATAACCAAAGACAGGGAAGATGCCTTTCGCAAAGACATAGGGAATGCAAAGTGCAGTCAGAAGCTTTGAGATGATAGGAATCATAATCTCACGCAGCACCCACAGACCCCTCAGCCGTGAGAAGCCATCTTCTCTTACTCTTTCAAATTTGCGACGCCAGTTTTCGTCAACTAATGGTGCCATCTGATCCAAGATCACCTGTTACGAAATTGATATCAGTCAATTTCAAGGAACGGACATCAGTTATCGCTACAAAACAACTAAGCATCATACAAACACAAGAAGAAAAAAAATGCGGCTATACCAAGCGAGTCCAGATCTTCAGGAAGATGAGCCCTAAAGCCCAGTCTTGGTAGAGGAGAAATACTGGGCTTTCATCCACAGGAACCCTCAGAGGCACGATCACCAGAAGCTCAAACAAGAGGCCAATTAGTACTGGAATGATAAATATCTGTGGACAAGAAACAGTCAGCAACAGAAATATGGAAAAATGAGTTCACACACCATCAGGATAGTGTTACTCACCCATATCGACAAAAGGGCAGAGCTCTTCACTATAATTTCACACCACTTCCATATCTGCAAAAGCAAAACACGTACTCTACGGGTTTTGATGTAATCAACAGAATACCTGACTCCAACAGCTACAGTGCAGATGATGTAACAGCCGATACTGAAAGCAAAGAGATCTGACAGGAGCATCTGTGTCAATCTCCATAGTTTGGAAGAAATACTACTAAATTACGATGGGAAAAGGATTGTAAACATTACCATTGCACTTGAAGCCATGAGTAATTGGAAGCCTAGGAATGGCATTAAATAGTGCACGACCGAGGGAGACAGGAAGGATGATCATTGCACAGTTGAAAATCAAAAGAGTCATCCATGCCAATACCAGCAAGAAGACAATGCGGAGTACAAAACCATACCTGCGAAAGTTAAACAGTTAGCATACTGGATTGTGTATCCATATATAAATCATGTAGGCGCAAAGAATTGAAATGTTAAGGATCTTACTCAGAATCTGCCTGATCGTCTGCATCAGATTCCTCAGCCACATCTGTGTTTCCAATGATATCACCCCTACCTTGATCATCATTGGCAATTCTTGGCACCAAAGGTAGATCATTTTGACGAGGTCCGCCTAGACGAACATCATGTAATCTCTCTCGTCTAACTGGTTCAATGTTGCCGGCATCTTGAGTTCCATTAACCTCCGCCCGTGGTAACAAGTAATCAGACAGACCAAGCGCCCAACCAACTGCAGTAAACCAATGGCGCAAAAGAGATTTTATTGTTGTCCGTAACTTAAAATGTTCGATAGCAAATGGTATGCAAATCTGGAATAGTAGAACATCCGTAGGAATTTCTGTGAATGGATCAGAAATACTGCATAATGAGAGAGGTTAGGTTAGTTAAGCAGGTAAACCAAGGATTCAACTGTCAAATGAATTAACCTAGAAGTCAACCAACGTTATGTCCAGAGGGAATATGGAAGGTAGAAGGCGCATAGAAAGCTTCACAGGTAAGAAGACAAGCATCACTATCAGACTGCCATAAACAGCAACAGAGAGTAAAACACGCCGTGCATGTTTATGAACTGGGTCATCAATGAGGTCACGAAATGGATTATAGTTTGGATCTGCTGGATCTCGCAGGAAATATAGAACTCCATTCCTCAATACCTACAGAAACAGAAACATTAATTTTTACACCAGGTTTAACAGGTACGAATGTATGTATAATAATTAAGTATGAAAAAAAAAAATCAGCAACTTTACCCCTCTGAGAAGACTGACAAAAATGCTTATTTGGAGCATGTAAACTATGCCAACGAGCCAGTGGATTGAGGAGCTAGCTAACGGTGAGGCCGAAAAGAATTCAATTCTTTGAGTAATTGTTGTCCCCAGCATCTTCAAGGTGCACACATCCAGCCACCACCCACACAGCAGCGGAAAGACTCCCAGTTCGATAATCAACAAAAACGCAACCTTAACCATTGTCATTAGATGTCTCATTGCTGCAAGAAATTGTCTAAGGAGAGAAGGAATTGCTTCTGCCGCTGCAAGAAGACCATATAGCCTCCCAAATATAATGCGGTCACCTCTACTATATCGTATCAAAGCAACAAGCCCAAGATAAAAGAAAACAAAGCAGAATAAGAAAATATAGCCGACTGCAAGCGTAGTCACATCAGAAAGATGGGAGGAACCAGCAATTGTTCCCTTGAGCAGATCAGCAGCAATGGACCTGCCAACAGTGTTAGAGACCTCATTTGTTCCAGTGACATTCAATATTTGGGATCCGTTAACTGCTGCAACCATCTGGCCCAAGATGCCATCAGTATGGTTCTCGGTCGACAAGTTCTTCATAGCAATCAGTCCATTCTTCAATGTATTATTGGCTACTGAGAGAGCTGATTCTGAAATGGGCAACCTTTTCGTCGCCAATGGGCTAGAAACTGATGAAAAGAACCATGTGATGTAATAGAGAAATATCCTCCCTAATGAGAAAGGAACAAAAATGACAACACCCAGGAAGATAGCATTGCTTGCCAGCACCTACCAAGTGTCAAAAATAAGAAAAAAAGGATTTGGAAGAGTATTACAACAAGAAGCCAGACAAGAAAACTTTATTATCAAAAAGAAATATTTTTGCAATCCATACAGAAATTCCAGAAAGACTATTTAGTGTAAACGGGCAACCAAAGAAGCAAGGGGAAAAAGACCTGCCAGCATAGAAACATATAGAAATCTAAATGAATCATTTGGTTTCCACTGCAACAAATTTAACTTTTGAAAACTACACTCTTATCATCTTATGAATAAGAAAAAAAAATACACAATGAACCTGAATATACAAAATATTCAACATAGATGAAGAGATTGTCGAGCAAATGGCTACAATCAGCATTGGCCTAACTAAGACTCAGGTCTTAGTAGTCCTTTGGAAATGTTCTGGGAATTGCATGCATCAGGCCCATTGCCATGATGCATGCGTCAGGGCCATAGCCATCTTGCATGTGTCAGGCATAAGCTTGTGTGTCAGAACAGATCTTGAAGCCTGAACTAGTACCTAAAAGGTTATTATCACCTGGAGCGTGTTAGCTGTCACTGGAGCTGCCAACAGCATGACCATAGAACAAACTACTAGATTAAAAGAACCTAATCAGCTATTCACTGAACTCAACACAATCGCTCTGTGTGATAATCTGTTTTACCTCCTCCACCACAATGGTGCATTGAATGACAAAATAACTTTGTCTAGATACCATGGCACATAACTGCATGTCAAGTTATATTATAAACTACATCTGAGCAAATGTTTTTTGTATCTCAAACCTCTATCCTACAAAAACGAGCATACAAGGTGCCTTGCAAAATTTCCTCTCATCAATCAGGATTGACAGCAAAGATAGATGCTTGACTACTCCTTGCTTTACACAAATTGAAAACATTGCAAACTGACAGTTATAACTTCCTTTTATTATAGGCAAGATTGCACACTTTATTCATGTCTATGAACATCCACTTCAACTAAGCTAATGTTTGGTACATCCAATTAAATTAGTGCTAAGAAGTGATATTTAGTTTTTACTCATCAGTTGCATTAAGCAAGTATAAAAAAGAAGAGTTAAACACCGTATATTTCACTATTGCAAATGACTTAAGGATATTTTGAGCACTATCAAAACCACAAAAAAAAACAAGAAAAATTAATCAACAAGAAAATAGGTTTTAGTATAAAAACAGTCCAAGAGAGCGCTACTTACCGTGATAGCATTTTCAACCAAATGAAACATAGGCCCTTGCATTCCTACAAGCTCATCAAATGGCACATCTTCAGCGCCATCAGCATCATCTAGTCCATCAAACATCTGTTCAACTTGAGCTTCAAGACGAGCAGCCTGCATTTCCAATCGAGCAGCAACATTCTCTGCATTTCTTCTAATTAATTGGCCAGCCCCAGCAATTCCTTGAGCTCCGCCATCATCTTCAGCATTTCTATCACCAGCAGCATTCCTATTAACTGGACCAGGAAGCCGCCTAACAGCACGAGCGCCATTCCTTTCCTGACCTTCATCATCCCTCTCAGCATCATGTCCGCCAAGTTCACGTAAATGTCTAAAATAATCTCTTAAGGAGGTTGCCCCGAGAAAAATGAACACAATGCTAGCAGAAAGTAGAAAACCATGCAGACAATCTGTGAGTATTACAGGTGCAGATAGATGGCTCAAAAATAGTCTTTGAGCTTCACCAAGACTCCTCACAAAGGTCAGGCGCCAAATCCAAAATGTGATAAATGGTATCATAAGGAGCCAAACAGAAAGAACAAAAGCAAGCCGCACGAAAAATTGCATAACATGACATGCTTTCATTGCCATTCCAACAACAAATTCCTGAAGAGGAAGCCTTGCAGGAGCATTCTCAGCATACACGGGAGAGAAAGAAAAAGTATGTTTACAGACCTGCAAACATCATGAATCAATATGATCAATGGGCAAAGAAAGACATCAACCATCAAAAGTGCCACACATTAGAATGATTCACTTGCAAAATGTTTGAAGCACCTGTCGTAATATATGCTTTGAAAAAGTGAACCATCCCCTGCGTAAGCAATAAATTGAGGTGCAAACGGAAAAAAAAAGTTGGACCTTCTATCAATGCATTCCAAACATAGAAAATCACTAAACTATATTTTCGTTATCACTGGTATGCATAGCTAGGCCCAGGAGGAATTGATTTTCAGAAAGATGATAAACACCACAAAACATGTACATCTTTCATGACTGGTAAAGATTCACACCAAAGCTAAGACAAAAGTTGGTAAATGTAAAACAGCATAAATGAACTAACAAAACATAGAAGAAAAATACCATCTTTTACATGCTAATCATAATGACTTTTTCCCTTTTAACTAAAATGAAATTATATCAAATTTAATTTCATTATTCATCAAGATTCCAGCAAGCAAGTCATAGTATTCAGAGCTCAATACAGTCAAAAAAATAAGTCTCTTCAAGTCCCACAATATCTCCTGAATATTTCTGTCTAACAATTGGCTGTATTCTCCTGTTTTCCATCAACCAAAAGCTAAAAGAATTCCCACTAATTTTCTTTCGGCTAAAACAAAACTATATCATGGCTTAACTTTATTATTCCTCATGATCATACGTATGACTTTATCTTCAAGAACATTCTAGCAAAAAGTCTCAACATCCAGAGTTCAATAAATCACAAGATAAGTTTTTTCAAGACCCACCATGTCTTCTCTAATAACTTGCTATTTTTCTCAGAGTTTTCCATCAACCAGAAGAAAATAGAACATCTAAAAACGCACTAAATTTCCTTTAACTAAACCAAAATTATATTATGATTTAAATTTACTATTCCATATGTACCGGCAAGCACAATACAAACACAAAGACAAGTCCCTTCAAGTCCTAACATAGCTTCTGGTCATTTCTTCCCTAAGAATTCAGTATTTTTTTATCGTTCATTGAAAACACCGAGAAAAATTGTGAATTGTCAGAGAAAAATGACCAGAAAATATGGTGGACACGAAACGGACACGGCCCGCACGAGTCAAAGAAACCCTAACACAAGAAATCCATAAAATCAGGACACGGAAACCGCCCTACCTCGCATTGACGCGCGTTGCTGTGGTTAAGCCACTGGAGGAGGCAGTCTTGGTGCACGAACTTTATGCTCCCACTGCACGCGCAAGGGTACCGAAGGGGGTTGTCGGCGTCCCCCGGGTTGCGGCAGATCCGGCACACGTCCCCCTCGTCGTCGTCGTCGTCATACCTGGAGGCTCCTGAAGCCGTGGTAGTAGGAGGAGGAGGAGGTGGCTGTGGCGGCGAATCCGCAGCGGAAGACGAAGGACGGTCCACGGCGGTCTGCCTGTCGCCGGAGAGGGAAAGGAGGGGGTGATCAGCGGTGTCCTCCATGGCCTGCCGTTCTACTTCTATCTCTCCAGCGATGGCCTCCGCCCGCAGTCCGCCGGGAATGCTTGGATTTGGTCGTTTCCCCTTTCGCGTTCCCTTCCAGCGAAGGAAAAAGGGGCGACGAAAGAGATGCGAAGGTTCAGGAGACGCGGGGCTTCAAAGGAAAAGAATGAGGAGTGAATTGATATTATAGAAATCGTAGTGTGTCCTTTTTATAAATGTCACCGACAAGGCCACTAAGGTGTCTATTTTACAATCAACTACACTTATGTTTAAGTATTTACAAAGAATACTAAGCTTTATCCCATTTTTTGTTGGATCAAGTTAAGTGGGCCTGTGTGGGCCGGACCGGGCTGCATATACCATTTTGGTCCAGATTGCCGAGCTTTGACAATTGACAATAAATCGCCCAGCTCCCGCGCAGCGTCCCTCGTCCAGGGATTGCACGAGTCGGAGACGAGGCACGTCGGCTTGGGCCACTGCTGGCGAAGGCAGGCAACCAGCGGTCCGGTCATCATGCTCAGCGCCACGAAGTACTTGTTCACCTCTTCGGGGAGCTCGGCGAGGCGGATGAGGAGGCCGCAGGCGTTGGCACGGTCGATGAGGGCCTTGAACCGGGTGGAATTGAGGGGAGTAGTGACGACGGTGACGACTGCCGTCGCACGGAGTCTGTCATCACCGCCTGTTGGCCGTCGCCCGCTGTCGCGCCAAGGAAGAAGACGAGCGAGGCGAAAGAGGAAAAAAAAATAAAAATTAATAAAAATAATTAACAGAGGAAATACTAATTTATAAAAAAAAGTATATATATATATATATATATATATATATATAATACAATCTCTCGCACTCGATTTCGTCTCTCGTCGTTGTTTCATTCTCACCACCGCCTCATAAAGCTCAGCGCCACCTCTTCTCCTCCCCTTTCTTCTCGCACCGCCTCGATCTCGAGCTCGATCTCGCCTGTCGCTGCAGACAACCTCTCCCGCTCGATCTCGCATCTCGCCTAAAGCTACAGACAACCTCTGGCGCTCGATCTCGCCTCCAGCACCACCTCTTCTCCTCCCCTTTCTTCTCGATCTTGCCTCCAGCGCCACCAGCGTCCATGTTCAATAAGAGGTTCGACGATGAGATGGAGGACAGGAATGTCAGTTCTGCTACCAGCGGATCTTAGGGTACTCATTAGTAAAGATTATTTCTTGATTTGATTATATGGTTCATGTTTTTTTTTTAAATTATAGTGACTGAAGTTGTTCATTCTTAGTTGCACAACAAACGTAGTAATATAAATAAACATCAACTGATAACACCATTTTGTTTGTGAATGTTCACAATGGTTATTTTTGTTCCTTAACCATATTCTTGCTCTTGGGTATTAGGTAGGTGTCAATAATCCGTATATCTTTATTAATTGTTGAGATATCAGATAATGTTTCTTTTTTATTTCTATAGAAAATTGTTTGATTATTTGATATTGCATATAGAATAGACATCATGATATAATTATGTTTATATCATCACCTCATGGGTCGTATCCTAACATAATGGATTTTGCTGTTTTTATAAACAGTTTATATTCTTCTTTAAAATCCTAATGCATCTAATATATATATATATGTGTGTGTATCTCTTATCATGTTTTTTATTTTCAGATGTATGTACAGTGGAGTTTCAAAAACGAGGACTTCCATACGCATGTTGAATTCAAGCCTCAAACTCCAGATGACATTGATCGGTTTATTTCAATTGAAATTCCGGATCAACATGAGCAACCAAAATTATTTACTGCAGTCGAAAAATTCATGGTTCACGGGCCTTGTGGTTTCCATAATACAAACTCTCCATGCATGAAAAATGGTAGATGTGTAAAACACTACCCAAAGGAATTCAGGCAAAGGACTATTATTGATGATGGTGGCTTCCCAAGATATAGAAGAAGAGATAATTGGAGAACAATACAAAAAAAAAAAAAAGAATTGCATCCTAGACAACTCATACATCGTTCCTTATAATGCAAGCTTACTCTTAAAGTATGGTTGTTATATCAATGTTGAGTACACATGTCAAACAAGCTCAATCAAATATTTGTTCAAGTATATTCACAAAGGAAATGATCAGGTCACCGCCACTATATCTAATGGAGCTAATACTGATCAAACAAGTCAAGTTGTTGATGAAATTCACAATTACTATGATTGCAGATATATATTAGCGTGTGAGGCTAGCTACATGGAGAATATTTAGATTTGAAATTCAAATAAAGGAGCCCGCTGTCATAAGACTCACATTTCATCTTCAAAATGACCAACCTGTGATTCATAAAGACTTTACATCTATTCAAGATGTAGTTAACAAAGCAGCAAATTGGTAAACAATGTTTTTAGGTTGGATGGAAGCAAACAGAACTTTTGATTATGCAAAGAGTCTAATATATTCAGAGTTTCCAACCAAATTTGTTTGGAAAGAAGATTGTTCAAAGTGGATGCCTCGAAAACAAGGGTTTTCTATTGGGAGACTAACTCATGTGCTTGTAGGAAATGGAGAAGATTATTATCTTAAATTACTCCTAAATATTCAAAAAGGATGCATGAGCTATAGTGATATTAGAACTGTTGAAGGCAAGACCTATGATTCTTTCGAAGATGCATGCTTTGCCCTTGGTTTGTTACAAGATGATAAAAAATTTGTAGATGCAATTAAAGAAGCTAGCTCTTGGGCATCAGCTACATATGTAAGAAGATTTTTTGTAATTCTTTTAATTTCCAACAATATTTCAAGACCAGAACATGTTTGGAAGAGTTGTTGGATGGAACTCTCAGACGATATTCTATATAGGCAAAGATGCATGTTGGACATTAATGGTAAGAAACATTATAATAAACAACCTTTTTAATAACTCTAATGCATATTAACACTATTGTTGTTATTATTTTGTGCAGATTTAATTTTAATAGATGATGAGGTGAAAAATATAACACTGGGTGATATTAGGGGTGTAAACGAGCCAAGCCGCTCACGAGCTATTCGGGTCTCGGTTCGATAGAAGCTCGTTCGAGCTCGTTTAATAAAGCTCGTTAATATTAACGAGCCAAACTCAAACTCAGCAGTATTCGGCTCGTTAGCTCGTGAACAGGCTCGTTAATAAGCTCGTGAGCTAGTTCGTAAAATATAAAATTAATATTTAACATTAAATATATAATTTTGACACTTTTACATTTAATAAATATAAAATATCCAATAAAACTCATTTGTATGAATAAAATCATAGATTTTAGTAAATATTTTATATTTTTTAGAATATATAATTTATTTTTTTAATAGATTGATGAATAATTTAATTAATAATTTATATTTGGTATGTTCGTTTAGGGCTCGATTAGGCTCGAATATGCTCGCGAGCCATCACTATATTCGATAAATTAAGCTCGAGCTCGGCTCGATAATAAACGAGCCAAACTCAAACTCTCAGGTATTCGGCTCGGCTCGGTTCGATTGCAGCCCTAGGTGATATAGAGGAGATAATGTAATCAAGTGGAAAATCATTGAAAGAATACCCACCAATGTCAATACCATCTGAATCTGATTTTTTCCATTTTCACGACAGGTTGTTACATTACGAGTTTAATTTTAATATAAATACATTCTCAATCTAATTTTTCCTATTTTCATAACAGGTTGATACATGAAGAGTTGAATTTTGATAGAAATGCATTAACTGGGATTCTAAATAACATGTTGAAGACAATAACGGATGAACAAAAGGTTGTATATGAACAAACTATCCAAGCTGTCTATAGGAACAGAGGTGAATTTTTCTTTATATATATATATATATATATATATATATATATATATATATATATATATATTATTTTTTCAATAAAATTTGAGAGGGGGCGATCACACCCCCTCTCATGAAGGTGGCTACGCCCCTGAGTGCGATTATGATTGATGGGAACTTATTGGTGCTTGGATGGCTAGAGACGGGGGGGGTGAATGTAGCCAGACACACAAATCGCTCACCTCTTTTAACTCTTCTGCGTGATGTCGTGATCAGATTAGCAGCGGAAATATATATAGCAGAAAGAACACAAACAGGAAAGAAAACAAACCGACGCTAACACACGGATGTACAAGGTTCGGGGATAACTTGCCCCTACTCCTTGGCGTGCCCGTAAGGTGGGCGATCCCTTGATCGTCGGCAGATCAAGCCCCAGGTGACCCAGATAAAGATATAGTCTCCTTCTCGGTGGAGAAACCTCTCCACAAGCGTCTCAATATGATAACAAGTAAGCTCACGAGACCAAGAAGGAAACTCTCTCAAGAATGTAGCAGAAAAACCCTTAAGCACAAAGCAACAGAGAACACACAACACAGCCCAGCCAAACTCCTCAAGTTTTCTGTCTATTCATCGCTTGTCGCTCCTCTGCTTCTAGCTTTGTCTTAAGCCTCTGCTCCCATCACAAGGCTCTCCATCATCATCCACTGAAACCACAGCCTGACCCCCTACCTCCCTAAGCACTCAGTCCACTGAAGACCTCTCCAGCTGAGCCTCCGTCAGTTGCCAGCCGCGCGCCAGAAGCCGTTGAGACCTGAAACGAGTAAACAGACAAACCTGCTCGATGGAAAATCCCCATTTGACTCTCCTCCATTGTTTGAATCATCCCTGTAAAGTCTGCACACTCCAACAGAAGCTTAGCGAATGCATATCAAACAATATCACACAATATCAGCAGGTAGCAGAGAAAATGCAGACGCGATCAGAAGTCTGACAACGATTTCGAATTAAAGTTACAGCTACTGATCGGTCACCAGACCGATCAGAGAGGACCCTGATCGGTCACCAGACCGATCAGGTTGTGTCCTGAACGATCAGGCTCCAGCCTGATCGGTCCACAGTGAGAAACTGGAAATCACGAACTCCTTATGATCAATCACCCTGACCGATCACAGATCGTGGATCGGTCACCGGATCGATCCATAGCAGTGCTGGGATTCCCAGCCTTCGCAGGCCAACTCCCCCTGATCGGTCACCCGACCGATCAAGTGGTGCCCTGATCGGCCTGGGGACCGATCAGGTCACTCCCTGACCGATCAGGTTGCTGTCTGTAGTCTGATCGGTCCAGGTGAGAAACCTTGCAACAATTTGATCGGTCATGAGGACCGATCAAGGTTCTCTGATCGTTCACCAGATCGATCTGAAGCCACACAGAAGCCGAACCAAAAGCTTCTATTCTCTCCCATATCGGTCACCAGACCGATCAGAAGCTGAACAGAAGCCAAACAATGTTTCTGTTCTCTCCCTGATCGGTCTTCTCTGGATCGGTCACCAGACCGATCCACAACAGGGAGTTTGTGTCAACTCCCTGATCGGTCACCAGACTGATCCAGCTACGCACAAAACAGCCCTAAGTCCAGAGAACAGCCTCTCTAGCCTTCTCTGACTCGTGCTCAGTCCACCGGACCAAGACTCCGTGCCCAGTTTAACTCACCGGGACTTCATTCAACCTAGCTTCACTCGCTAGGACCTGGTTTCACTCACCAGAGTTTCAGTCACCCAGCTTCACTCACCGGACCCGGCTTCACTCACTGAGATTTCAGTCAACCTAGCTTCACTCGCTAGGACCTGGCTTCACTCACCAGGGTTTCGGTCACCCGGCTTCACTCACTGGGACCCGGTTTCACTTACCTGAATTTCATTCACCTGATTTCACTCACCAGGACCCGGCTTCACTCACCAGGATTTCAACCTAGCTTCACTCACTAGGATTTCAATCACCTGGCTTCACTCACCAAGACCTCGCTTCACTCATCGGGATTTTCATCGCCTGGCTTCACTCACCAGGACTCGACTTCACTCACCAGGATTTCAATCTAGTTTCACTCACTAGGATTTCAATCACCTGACTTCACTCATCAGAACCCGGCTTCACTCACCGGGATTTCAACCTAGCTTCACTCACTAGAATTTCGTGCACAGTCCCCGACCAGGACTTAATCTGAATTCACTCAACCAAACTTAAATCGTTGTCAACACTAAAATACCAATCGGGCCAGACTGCATCAACAGAACTCACTTTAGAATATATATATATATATATATATATATATATATATATATATATATATATATATATATATTAGTGATTTATATGCAGGGAAAAGTTATAATTTCGAAGACAACAAATGTTTGATATAGGAGTATATACTTCTTTTAATCTTTTCAAAAAATACGGGATTCAGAATCATACGACGAGTCAAACACTTGAAAGAGTCGTTAAGGAAATACTATATGAATTCATTTACTTTCTAATTTGGACAGGAATGGAAATCTTGGATAGAAACAAATAATACTTTAGTAAAAAAATTAATATCTTAAACTATGTATAAATCCTCATACGCCTTAGTGAATAGATTATTAAGCTCATTCTTGAAATTCAGATATTCATCACAAAACACTTCCCTAACACTATAAAAGAAAGTATTAAAAAAGTATTTGATAGAATTTCTATTAAACGCTTCTTAAATTATAATTATATAAAAGTACTTTTTGAGTATTTGTGATTCTCAAATTTTATTTCAACTTCTATGATTTTTATTTAAAAGTTAAAAATAAGAATTTTATATTTTTACTTACTTTTACTTTTTTTCATGCTCTAGAATTAAAAATTAACATTTATTTGTTTAATAATGACCACCACACTTTTGACACCATTTTTTATACATATTTTAATATATTTATATAAATTTTGTTAATTTTTTATATTTATTAATTTTATCTATTTTTTTAAACATTCATGTTGTAAAAGAATTTGATACAATCTTCAATATATATATATATATATATATATATATATATATATATATATATATATATATATATATATATATATATATATATATATAATTGCTCTACTGCGGACCGCGCGTTGCAGACCGCGTGCGCGACACACCTGATCGGTTGCCAGACCGACCAGGCATTGCCTGATCGGTTACGGAGGGGCTCAGGAAGGCTCGGGAGCGTACCTCGACGGGTTCACCGTACCTCGACGGGTTCATCGCTCACCTCCTGAGTTATAGTTTTGTTCGGGGGCGGCGGCCGAAGGCCACCGGTACGATCTGAGGACTCGCGGAGCCTCTCCGTGACCAATCACCGTACCCCGACGACTTCTCCCTACCCCCTAGGGTTCATCGCTCACCTCCTGGGTTATAGTTTTGTTCGGAGGCGGCGGCCACGGCCGGTACGATCGGAGGACTCGCCGAGCCCCTCCGTGACCGATCAGGCGTGTCGCGCACGCGGTGCGCAGTGCGCGGTCCGCAGTAGAGCAAATCTATATATATAGGAGTGATCTCCTAAGCGACAAAATTTGCACGCTCATGCGCGACAAGCTTCCTGATGGATCACCAGACCGATCAGGCAGTTTCCTGATCGGTCACCAGACCGATCAGGCAAGTGCTTGATCGGTCTCGTGATCGATTAGGCACTCTCCAAGGGCGGCAAGTGCCTCCGGCCGCCGTCACAAACACCATACTATAACCAAGAGGGGCACGTGAACCCGTCGGGGCTTACTGACCAACGGCGGCCTCCGGCCGCCACCCCGAACACCATACTATAACCAAGAGGGACACGTGAACCCGTCAGGGCTTGCTGACCAACGGCGGACTCCGGCCGCCGCCTCGAACACCATACTATAACCAAGAGGGACACGTGAATCCGTCGGGGCTTGCTGACCAACGGCGGCCTCCGGCCGCCTCCCCGAACACCATACTATAACCAAGAGGGACACATGAACCCGTCAGGGCTTGCTGACCAACGTCGGCCTCTAGCCGCCATCCCGAACACCATACTATAACCAAGAGGGACACGTGAACCCGTCGAGCTCGTCGCACCCTCCTCGCCCCCCTCAGAGAGTGCCTGATCGGTCACCAGACCGATCAGGAAGCTTGTCGCGCATGGACGCACATCTTTTGTCGCTCAGGAAGTCAAATCCTTTTATATATAGATATATATATATATACAGAGCTGTTCAGCTGCGGACGCCGGCTGCGGACGCGCTGCGGACCAGTCCGACGTGGCACGCTGCGTGGACAAAAAACAAGCCAAAAGCAAACTCGCAGCGTGAACTTTCACGATTTTGCTCTCGCGCCCGCACGACCGCCTCTCTCGCGAACCCTAATCTCTGCCTGCAGCCCGCGTCGCCTCCCTCTCTCGCGACCATCGAAGCCGCACCAGCCTCCCTCGAAGTCATCTCCCTCGCCGAACTCCCTTCCTCTCTGCCTCCCTGTGGCGTCCTCGCTCCCTCATCCTCGTGGCGCAAAGTTCCTTCTCATAAAGCCTCTCAGCCGAAGCCCTAACTCTCTCCCTCCTCGCGAAGTTTCTTCTCATCTTCTTTCCCAACCGAAGCTAGGGTTTTCATTCTTAACACACTGCTTCGGCTTCCCCGTGGTGACCTCGCTCCCGCTTACCAAACTTGCCTAAGAGTTTAAAGATTATAAGAGGTAGATTCCCTGGAAAGATCCATTATTTTGAAAGGTTACACAATATGTATGAATTAGTGTTTTTTTTTGAATTCTTTCAGTGGCAAATTCTTTAATTTGCTCTTGGCATCTGCAGGCAAATGCTTGGATTTCAAAAGCGTCAAAGTATCGGAGTTCAGTTTGGAAGGTTAGCGATAAACGACCAGGTGATAATCTAATTAGGATGGGATTATCATCTATGATATATATTTAGGGCGTTGCTCAGCTGTTTTATTTCTCAGGTTATAATGCCAGTGACTCAGATTTTGATGAGGAGAAGATTAACATCGAATCATCAGCAGAATGGCCTGGTTCATAAGGTGAGTTATTCTTGTGCTCTGTTTGGTAAATTTTTAGACTCGATTCTAAATGATTGATGCCTCTATCAAATTACAAGGCAAAAGAAATAAGTAGCCATGGATTACTATTATTTTATTTTTGCATCTCAAATAATTTATAGTGCAATATATCGGATATTTGAAAGGTCCTGTTAAAATTGAATGGCAAAAGTGATTTACTGTTAGTCTTGAACTATCTTTCACATATCTAGTTCTTTTGATTCCAGTTAATTCCATTTTTATTAATTCATTGAACAAGACGCATGACAAGGAACACAAAGACTTGTTTTAATTGAACAAGTTCATTAAACAAGTTCATTGAACAAGTTTGCAAATGTTTTAATTTAAACAATGACTTGTTTTTTTTGTTCATTACTTACTATCCTGTTAAGTCTCCAAATGTTTTAGTTAAATAAGCATCTGACAATTTTTTTCTCTGTGAAGAGTGTCCTGATTGAGCCAACTAGCGGTAACACTGGTATTGGATTGGCTTTCATAGCTGCTGCCAAGGGTCACAAGCTCATTCTTACAATGCTAGCCTCAATGATGTTGATGCAGTCTGGCCCAGTTGTTGTTTTGGTGTTTGACAATGATTTAAGTTTGGTTGAGTGAATTTGGGTTAAAGTCCTGGTCGGGGACTGGGCATGAAACCCTGGTGAGTGAAGCCAGGTCCTAGCTTGTGAAGCTAGGTTGAAATCCCGGTGAGTGAAGCCGGGTCCTGGTGAGTGAAACCAGGTGATGGAAATCCCGGTGAGTGAAGTCGGTTCCTGGTGAGTGAAGCCAGGTGATTGGAAATCCCGGTGAGTGAAGCCGGGTCCTGGTGAGTGAAGCCGGGTCCTGGTGAGTGAAGCCAGGTGATTGGAAATCCCGGTGAGTGAAGCCGGGTCCTGGTGAGTGAAGCCAGGTGATTGAAAATCCCGGTGAGTGAAGCCGGGTCCTGGTGAGTGAAGCCAGGTGTTGGAAATCCCGGTGAGTGAAGCCGAGTCCTGGTGAGTGAGGCTAGGTGTTGGAAAAGTCCTAATTCGGAAGGGTTGGGTGAAAAGTCCTAGCTTGGAGGGCTAGGTGAAAAGTCCTAACTTGGAGGGTTACGTGCAAATTCCCATCCTGGAGAATTAGGTGAAAAAGTCCTGGCTTGGAGGGTCAGGTGCCTAGCTTGGAGGGCTAGGTTGGATGATGTTCTAACTCGGAAGAGTTGGGTTAAAAGTCCTAGCTTGGAGGGCTAGGTGAAAAGTCCTGGCTTGGAGGGCTAGGTGAAAAGTCCTAACTTGGAGGGTTAGGTGCAAATTCCCAACTTGAAGAGTTAGATGGAAAAATCCTTAGCTTGGAGGGCTAAGGTGGATGAATTCCTAGCTTGGAGGGCTAGGGTTGAGTCACTGGATCGGTTTGGTGACCAATCAGGGACATTGGCACGCTGCTCCTTAGTGGATCGGTCTGGTGACCGATCCAGCTATGTCTGATCGGACTGGTGACCGATCAGGGAGCGCACAGTGAGATTGGGAATCTACTATGTGGCTCCTGATCGGACCAGTGACCGATCAGGGAGCAGGCTGCTTCCTTGCTGTCTTGCTCCTGATCGGTCTGGTGACCGATCAGGGAGCAAACGGTGAGTGAGTTCCCTTGCTGATCAAAGTCTTGGATCGGTCGGGTGACCGATCAGGGATCTTAGATTTGATTAAAAAATTACTGTTCATCTGCCCTGATCGATCTGGGCGACCGATCTGAATCCTTTCTGATCGATCTGGTGAAAGGATCATTCTTAAAGCTTTTGGTGTGGAATTGGTTCTCACTGATCCAGTTTTGGGAATGAAAGGTGTTGTTCAAAAGGCTGAAGACCTTGCTGCAAAGACACCTAATTCCTATATTCTTCAGCAGTTTGAAAATCCTGCTAACCCCAAGGTATATATTATGTGATGTTATTTTTGAAATTTTTTACATGCAAAAGAAGTTATAATTTATGTTTGGTTTATGTGTGTAGATTCATTATGAGACAACTGGTCCAGAGATCTGGAAAGGGACTGGTGGAAAGGTTGATATGTTGGTTTCTGGTATTGGAACAGGAGGCACAATTACTGGTACAGGAAGGTATCTCAAAGAACAAAATCCCAACATTAAGGTACTACGACAGAAAAATACTAACTACTATTATCATCTTGTACAGTCCTTGAGCAATTTCCTTTTCCGCTCTTTTTCATGGTATATCTACTCATCGTTTATTATTTTCTATTTGTAGCTTTATGGCGTGGAGCTAGTTGAAAGTCCTGTATTATCTGGCGGAAAGCCTGGTGAGCTAAAACTTAATCAAGTGTTTCCGTTTTTGTTCTGAATTGTGTTCAGTTTTCTAAATTGGTAACATATCTTACTCAAAAGAATGTGTACCTTTATTAGTCCTCTCATCCTTTGTTACACATAATATGTCCCAAACATAAGTAGCTTTATATTGCAATGTCAATGAACTTACCAATAGAAAAAGCTTGGATTTCACGTCTTGCTCGATAAGAATCCTCTTTGAATCACCCATTCTCTTTTGATGCAGCGGGAGATGATTTTGAATTTTTCAATCTGATGCAGCTAGGCATTTCTATTTCAAGGGAAACAATAAAAAAAATCAATAATCTATAATTCTAAGTATATTTACTTCTGTTATTGATTTTTTTTTGCTTGCTTCACTTATGTGGATTTCTTTTTTTAAAAATAATTTCAGGTCCCCATAAAATCCAGGGCATGTTATGATTAAATTTGTGCATCAGGTATACTTTTCAATGGCTAGAACTATTATTTGACGAGCTGTGATTATCATTAACTTGAACAATTACTTAGTGTTGCTTGATATTTGAGATTGCTTGCCAAACTTCATAGGTGATGGCATACCTGCTTATCTCGGCATCCTCTGCAGCCATTCCAATCACAAATCATATGCGAGAAATGGTGACAAATATCTTCGTGGATGCATCAGCAGCTTCTATCAGCATGGCGTTCTTAGCTTTCATAGCCCTTGCAGTATCATCTCTCATCTCTGGCTACAAAGTCTCAAAGAACTACATATGAACAAACATCCTTGAAGTATTCTTGTACACAAGCTTCTGCGTGATCTTATCTAAACTTTTTCTTTTCTTTCTTCAGTAAAGCTTTGTATTGACCCCTGTGCGAGTGTTTTTAATTTCAAATTTCTGTATTGTCTCATTGTTTGAACTGACCTTCAATTTGTCGAGTATCATTGTTCCTGGAATTTTCTGTGTTTCACATCTGCTCATCCAGTTTACCTAAACTGTGACCTTGGTTGCAGCACGGTCACTTAGAAGTTACAGAACTGAAGCTCTATGGTTTTACTGCTTATGTATGTTAACTCATCTTATTTTACTTAAGTTACAGAACTGAAGCTCTATGGTTTTACTGAAGTTACAGAACATCTTATTTTATTCTTTTACTAATGTATCCCAGTTGTGGATTTACAAAATAAGCGCACAAAAATACAAAACAAAAAATTCAATGCGCATTGAGTTCAATATCCAAAAATATTGCACAAAAAATAAAAAACCACAACTCGTTCACCAAACTGCAATCTTCTCATAACATATGCAAGGCAAAATCGCATCCAGAAAAGTGTGTTATCAAAAATCACAATTTCTTTCATAATAAAAAAATTCACACAATTGAAAGGATTAATATATCCAGGTAAAATAACTCATTTACAATTACAACAACTAGTACTAAATGAAAAATTAGGAGAATAAGTTGCACAACTTGAACAAGATTTATTCTTGGAAATCTACCATGCAATCCTTGGGAATCAAAAGGCGTTGCAGGAAGGTAAATAGTTGGGTGTTGATGCACTGACAGCGAATCTGCAGAGTTGCAAGAAATCAAAATAAGCCTTGGGGTCAACATTGAAGCTTTTCAAGAAATATATAGATGAATGCATTTAGTTATTCATAATTAAATAGGTTACAAACATGTACAAAGTAAATCGGTGTTGGATATGATTAAAATAAATTTTCTTTGACAAATATATGATATTTTTGGTTCATCCAGATCAATCTAAACCTTAGCTCTGCATAAATGTCAATGTTGAACGAAATCCTTGAAAGTCAAAAGGCTTCTTCGAATGCCTTCAGGTAAGCTCCTCCCTCTCCTTTTCCTCTGAACACCTACTATCAAAACAGTACCAAACTATCTAGTTCCACTTGGAGTAAGATTTTAAATCTTGTACCCAAACCAATTTGCAGATACTCTTACAGCCCAAAATCACAGAGATTATGGATTCGAGAAATAAATCTCTAATTCATTCTTAAACTTCAGGGTTGAGCATCTCTAGGAGAGTCATCTTCCTTGTATCCTGTCATCTCATGCTAGAGTAAGGCACATGACGAAACAACTTAAAAGTGAAGGCCTAAAACTCTAAAAGAATATCTTTCTTGCACTAGACTATTTAATTTTGTGGTATATTTAACATCGTGCAGAAAATTTCACTTGAACAAGATTAGAACAGGACAAGTTTGTGTTCCTTGTCATGCGTCTTGTTCAATGAATTAATAAAAATGGAATTAACTGGAATCAAAAGAACTAGATATGTGAAAGATAGTTCAAGACTAACAGTAAATCACTTTTGCCATTCAATTTTAACAGGACCTTTCAAATATCCGATATATTGCACTATAAATTATTTGAGATGCAAAAACAAAATAATAGTAATCCATGGCTACTTATTTCTTTTGCCTTGTAACTTGATAGAGGCATCAATCATTTAGAATCGAGTCTAAAAATTTACCAAACAGAGCACAAGAATAACTCACCTTATGAACCAGGCCATTCTGCTGATGATTCGATGTTAATCTTCTCCTCATCAAAATCTGAGTCACTGGCATTATAACCTAAGAAATAAAACAGCTGAGCAACGCCCTAAATATATATAATAGGTGATAATCCCATCCTAATTAGATTATCACCTGGTCGTTTATCGCTAACCTTCCAAACTGAACTCCGATACTTTGACGCTTTTGAAATCCAAGCATTTGCCTGCAGATGCCAAGAGCAAATTAAAGAATTTGCCACTGAAAGAATTCAAAAAAAAAAACACTAATTCATACATATTGTGTAACCTTTCAAAATAATGGATCTTTCCAGGGAATCTACCTCTTATAATCTTTAAACTCTTAGGCAAGTTTGGTAAGCGGGAGCGAGGTCGCCACGGGAAAGCCGAAGCAGTGTGTTAAGAATGAAAACCCTAGCTTCGGTTGGGAAAGAAGATGAGAAGAAACTTCGCGAGGAGGGAGGGAGTTAGGGCTTCGGCTGAGAGGCTTTATGAGAAGGAACTTCGCGCCACGAGGATGAGGGAGCGAGGACGCCACAGGGAGGCAGAGAGGAAGGGAGTTCGGCGAGGGAGAAGACTTCGAGGGAGGCTGGTGCGGCTTCGATGGTCGCGAGAGAGGGAGGCGACGCGGGCTGCAGGCAGAGATTAGGGTTCGCGAGAGAGGCGGTCGTGCGGGCGCGAGAGCAAAATCGCGAAAGTTCACGCTGCGAGTTTGCTTTTGGCTTGTTTTTTGTCCACGCAGCGTGCCACGTCGGACTGGTCCGCAGCGCGTCCGCAGCCCGCGTCCGCAGCCGAACAGCTCTGTGTGTATATATATATATATATATATATATAAAGCAGAACAATTTTCTAAAACTATTAACTATAAAATTTCTCACCTAAATAACATCACCGTAAATAGAAAACCAAATCAATTAAAATGCCTCGAATTCATATATATATTTCAAAAAAAATATTTAGTTATCATATTAAATTAAAATTTTTTAAAATCATAACCACTTAAATCATAATAAACTTTTACTATTATTTTCTTAAAATTATAAAAATATTTAAAATTTAAAATTATTTTTAAAATTTCAATACAAGATCCTCTTTTTATGTAAGGTTAGGACGGATCCTCTTTTTATAAAATTAAATAAATAAAATATTAATATATAATTAATATAAGAAAATTGAAAAGATTAATATGATATATTTTTTATTGCATTTATTTAATTTTCTTTTTATTCTTTAGAAATCTATATCTATATCTATATACAAGATTAGTACATGATCCTCTTTTTATAAAATTTAATAAATAAAAAAGTTAATATATAATTAATATAGGAAAAAACAGAAAACATCAATATGAGTTATTTTTTAATGCATTTATTTTCTTTTCTTTTTATTCTATATATATATAAATGTAAAAATATTAACTTATTTATCATATCAAATTTAATTATTTTTTAAATCATGACCACTTAAAACTTAATAAACTTTTGATATTATTTTCTTAATATTATAAAAAGCATTTAAAATTTAAAATTATTTTTAAATTTTAGATTATATATATAGTAATTTCTAAAAATAATGACTATCAAATTTCCAGCCTAAATAGTTATAAAATTCATACTATCTAATTTTTTTATCATATTTCTATACGAGTTGTAATTCGTGTATTGTAAGTTACAAATCTTAAGAGCGTCAAAATTTTAATATGTGATATAGACGGTAACTAAGAAAGTTCGACAATAAATGTTATATTTAAGGACGATTTCCATAATTTATAATAATTTTTACATATTAAATATATTAGTCATCGGCAAATTAATTTATTTTTAGGTTTCAATTACATAACCAAAAAAAATCATATTATCCAAATTTTTTATCATATTTAATATGAGATATAATCACATTATTATTGATGGTGTATCATAATTATATTTAGATAATTAAAAAAGTTTAATTTATATAGTTTAAGTATATTATTGTCATTTAACTAAAAATTAAATTTGGGAGCAATTATTCATCAAACACTTAAATTTTACTTTGCATGAGCTTTTGATTTTTATTTACAAATATTTTGTACCTTAGTTTCTCACTAACTTAAAATTAATTATCTCTATAAAAATTTATTTTGAAATAAGTAAAAACTTTCTCAAATACTCTTTAAATGTTTTGCCCTATTAATATAGGAGAGGAACAAATGTAGAAAAAAGAAATGGATTGGGCTTCGAGGGGAAGCGGGACTCAATAAAAAAACTTTTTTTATAAAAAAAATCAACACATAATAAATCTAAAAGTAAATTTTCTTTTTACAAAAATTATTTTATATAAACTTTCGAGAATTATCTAAAAGGCACACCCAAAATTTAAAATTAATCAAAAGTGCTCCAACGTTTTAAAATACCCAAAAGGTATATATTTTTTTATTTTACTTCTATGTCAAACCGAACTTTTTCTTTTTCTATGTTGTCTTTATTTTCTTCTATGCATCAATGCATGTTAATATTTTCCTTTATGCATCTATGCATTACATTCTCATAATCATCACTGCTACATGCTTAGTCTGATTCATATTAGACCCAATATAAACTTGATTTCTCAAAGATTACGATCACATTTAGTTGATTCTTCCAACAATATTTTAATACCTCCGAAAAAACTGAAATAAGTAATAGATGGTACCATTAGACTCCTTGTAATTTTAGAAACCAACCGGACCTAAAATGAGTTCAATCTAGGCCTATTAGTGTATTTTGGTCAAAACCCATTAGTAGACCTAAAAATTTTTTATTGAGCTCATTTCAAGTCCTGAGTGTTTATATGCAACAAGGAGTCTAATGGTATCATCAATTATTTATTTCGGCTATCCAGAGGTGTTAACAATGTTATTGGAAGTAGGGATGGAAATAGGTCAGGCGACTTGTCAGGAGCCTATGGCTTGTCCTGTGTTTAGCTTGCCCTGGCCTGACCTGTTTATAAATAGGATAATATTTAGGCCTGTTTCAAAGCCTATTTTTCTTGTCAGGCCAAACCCAGGCTCAATATAAAGACTATCAAGCCTGATAGTCAGGCTTGAGCCTGTTAAGATTAGATACATATGATGCAAGGCATGTTAAGATTAGATATTAGACTCAATATATTTGTAGACCTGACCTGTTTTGAGACCTGTATGATGTAATACCTGTTTTGAGGCATGTATAATGTAAGGTCTGTTAGGTTGGTTTTCAGCCTGTTTAATGCTTTAACTTGTAAACAGGTCGCATGCCAGGCCAGACTATTGAACAGACCAGGTTTAGGCCAAGAACAAAGTCTATAACAAGCCACAGGCTAGGCTCAGGCCATTTTGTTACTATACAGGCCTGGCCTAACCTGGCCTGCCTGTTTCCCTTCCTAATTGGATGGATATGTTGGAACTTGGATGGCTAGAGAGAGGGGGGGTGAATGTAGCCAGACACAGAAACTTAGCACTTTTTAAGTTTTCTGCACTTAAACGTTTAGTAGCACAGCGGAAGCAATAAAAACAGAGTATGCAGAATTTAAACCCTAAGCTAAGAACAATCACCAAACGCTAACAAAGAGGATTTACAAGATTTGGGGATAACTTGCCCCTACTCCTTGGCGTGCCCGTAAGGTGGGCGATCCCTTGATCGTCGGCAGATCAAGCCCCGAAAAATCCGGATAAAATGTAACCTCCTTCTCGGTAGAGTAACCTCTCCACGGCGTTTCGAAATGAATCAAGTATAAAGCACAGGAAACACAAGAAGGATCTTACTTAGCACATAGAACCACACGAACACAAGCAAACTTCTCCCGAGCTCCACTCAACGCAGATCTCACGCAAGAACTCCCTTCTTCGTATTTTCTCGCTGATGGACTCTCCAAGCTTCTTGTTTCTCTTCCAAATGCTCAAGTAACAGACGGTTGCTTCAAGAATTACAGTTGTTTGCTCAAGAGATGATGGAACAAAGTTGTCGCAAGAGCACAATGTGGATTACTTCGTTACACTTCGTTAGTTTCGTTGCTGAGACTTGTTCGCCACCAAGCGCTTAAGTCTCAGCTCACTGATCACCAGGTCACCACCTCACTGCAGCCTCCAGCTGCTCACCTGCAACAGCCAGCTACCACTGTGCTTTCCTGGACTCCCTGAGCTTCCCTCAGCCAAGCCCCAGTCAGCAGCTCCAGCAGCGCCAACACCCGTTGCAACCTGAGATGACAAACGGACAAACATGCTCCAAGGAAATACTCCCATTGACTCTCCTTGAGTGTTTGAATTCATTCCTGTCACCTGCAACCATGATCAGATCATTAGCACAACAAATCAAACAAAGAATCAAGTATCAGAGATTAAGCGCAGAGAAATCAGATGTGTTCAGACGTGATCAGAGTGTCTGACAGTGCATTTTGAATTAAAGTGATCGGTCACCGGACTGATCCAGGGCTCGTGGATCGATCACCGGATCGATCCACAGCTTTGCTGGGACTCCCAGCTTTCGCGGCCACATGGGCCTGATCGGTCACCAGACCGATCAGTCTGTGACCTGATCGGACACCAGACCGATCAGGAAGCTCCCCAACCGATCAGGCTCCAGCCTGATCGGTGATAGCGAGAACTCCGCGACACTTGATCGTTCACCAGAACGATCCGAACAGTGTTCCAGATCGGTCACCAGACCGATCAGGAGCCAAGCAGTAAGGTTCCCAAAACCCACTGTCTGCTCCCTGATCGGTCACCGGACCGATCAGGAGCCGAGCAGTAAGGGGAACCAAACTCACTGTATGCTCCCTGATCGGTTACCAGACCGATCAGGAGCATAGTAGTGAGTGAACTGCATGCTCCCTGATCGGTCATCGGACCGATCAGGAGTCGATCAGTAGCCCAACAAGGTCACTGTGTGCTCCCTGATCGGTCACCAGACCGATCAGTCATCGCTGAATCGGTCACCAAACCGATCCACAAAGGAGCACCGTGCCAACTTCCCTGATCGGTCATCAGACCGATCCAGGCAAGCCCAAATGCACTCCAAGTCACGAGAACAAGCCTCCAGCCCTTCTCTGACTCGTGCCATGCCCATTCTCACTCACCGGGACTTCAACCTAGCCCTCCAAGCTAGGACCTGACCCTCCAAGCCGGGATTTCATCAACCTAGCCCTTCAGGCTAGGACCTGGCCCTCCAAGCCGGGATTTCATCAACCTAGCCCTCCAGGCTAGGACCTGACCCTCCAAGCCAGGACTTTTCACACCTAACCCTCCAGGTTAGGACTTTTCCACACCTAGCCCTCCAAGCTAGGATTTTCCACACCTAACCCTCCAGGTTAGGACTTTTCACACTTAGCCCTCCAAGCTAGGACTTTTCACACCTAACCCTCCAGGTTAGGAATTTTCCACACCTAGTCCTCCAAACTAGGACTTCATCAAACCTAGTTCCACTAGATATGCCTAGTCCACGACCAGGACTTAATCATAATCATCTCATCAACCTAAACTAAAATCGGTGTCAACACCAAAACAACAATCAGGGTCAGACTGCATCAACAGGATAAACTAAAACATAGTCTTGGTCTCCGAAAAATCAGGCACACGTTTAACCTGATCTGAATCAGACCAGGGTTGTGGTAGTATAAATCAGTAGTCAACGATGTGAATGTAATTTATAAGGTGTGGTATTGATTTTTAAAAATGAACACCACTATAATGGTTGTATTCAAAAGAGAGAAGAGAGAAAGAGAAAAGATGTCGTATGGAGAAAGAAAAGAGAAAAGAGAAAAGAGAAATGATCAAATTTGAGGGGTAAAATAAAAAAAGACATGTCTTGTTTGTTTTTTTTTAATTTTGGGAAGCATTTTGGTGCATTTCGAACTTCGTGCTCCCTAAGTCATTCTCAAACAAATTTTTTACAACTTTTTTGTAATTCTTTAAGAGCATGTATGTAGGATTGTATAGGCCAACTAAAAAAATGATAAATAGCTTTGTAAAATTCAAATTAGATATTTGGTCACTCTTAATAAAGATAGAAGTTAGTTAAATATAAGTAAATAATATCAATAACTACAAAAAAGAGTCTTCAAGTTTTATTTGATTTTCAATTCAAGTGGTTACTAATTCAAGACGTTGAAAATTCTATTATCAAACTCTTTTAATATCAATATTTGTAGTTGTTGTTTATGGTTTCATTATTTATGTTTTTATTAACTACTGAAATTAACTGTCATCATTGCAAGAGTTATGCAAAATATCTAGTTCTAACTTGCAGGCAATTCACCCTCTCTTGCCGGCCTACCAACGGTCCTACATGCTATATCTTCCGCTCGACATCTTATGCTCCAAAAATCTTGTACATTTAGACATAAGACATCAAAACTACATAAGACCTAATTTGACTCAGTTGATCATATAAAAAATATTCTGAAGTACTTAAATCTTCAATTGCTAAAGCTGTCAATTTTTTTGTAATTTTAATATGTCATATCAATGTCATATCACAAATATAAAAATCTATTATTCTCTACACAATCACAAAACCGCCATATAACTTTTTTTTTTACCCAACATTACAAATCACATATATTTATTTATTAATTTTTTATTTAATATCTCTATATAATTTTCATTTAATATATTAAATAATTATTATCTTTAATTTAATTCATTTATAATTTTAATTAATTATTTTTATTTAATTATATTTATAATTTTCATTGAATAGTTTACATAATTATAATTTTTAATCAATAAATTAATTAATTTAGGATTTTTAATTTGATTTAATTTATAATTTTCATTTAATATTTAATTAACTTATAAATTTTAATTTAATTATAGTCATTTATATTTTTTTAACCTATCAAATATATTTATTTTCAAAAGAAAAGAATATATTCATGAAATAAAATTTTATAATTAATTATTTGAAAAGATCAAATATATAATATTATTGTATCATTAATTGACTCCGCCTTTAATAAAAAAGATTTTTTAAAATATATTCTTTTGAATTAAAAATCTCAAATCCCACCTCCACACTCATTCAATTTTTTTTATTTGTAAAATTTTAAAAAAAAATCGTACGATCACTATGCTCTAAATTAAATTAGAATCTAGGATATTGAATAGATTCTTATCATACTATATTTACATATCTATGTATTTTCACATGATAAATTAATGATTAATACGTGAGTGTTATCATCATGAGATCTAAGAATCAAAATCTAGTAAAGCCAGTATATCCGCCCTCCTCATATATTAGCTATAACATCCGGACTAGTAGTCCCCGTGATTTATCTCCTCCGTGTTGGCCTTGAGACAGATCAATGGGGGCACTAAGGCGAACGAATCATCTTTTGTCGCCATATTTACATACCTATGAGTTTTATTAGATGGATTGATGACTACGTATAAGACATTGTCATCATGAAGTTAAAGATCAAATTCTACTGAAGTTAAGTACTTACTCTTCTTTACATGTTAGTTATTATCGGGACTAGTAGTATCTATAATTTCTTCTATATTGTAGGGGCGGAGCCACCCGGTTAGGGTGGGCTCCAGCCCCACCTCCTTTTATTTTTTAAAAAAATAATAATTTTGATTATTTCTTTATTTTTTTAGTCAATCACAAATTTATTAATTGGTAAAGTATTAAATTAAAAATAATTAATTTTAAAATTAAAATATCAAATTAAATGATAAATTTTATAAAAACCATTATATTCATAAATTAATAAACATATTAATTCTAATTTGTTTATTATGTTTACTTTTAATTTGTCTAATAGTAAGATTTCTTTTCCTCTCCACAATATCATTTCTTTTCTTCTAATTTTATTTTAATCTATTAATTCCATCGTTGAAAAAAGCCAACAAGCATTGGCCACTAGAGAGATGGTCGTCAAGCGCTCATGAGACAGACACTATCTCGCTAGGCGTTCAGGAATTACTTCATGTACGATCGCACGCAAGGTGAACGTTGTCTCCCGAGGCAACTAGCAACAGCTTCGCATGCAATCACTTTACGAGCGACCACATATGAGGTGTCTACTGCTTTGTCAGGTAATGAGCGATATAAGTCTAGGTATACAAATATAAGTTATATCTCATAATTTTATTTAACGTATATTAATATGATACCAAATCTATTTCTTTTTTATCCTTAAAAATCTTATACAAAGATGATCAATAACTCAATTTTATTATTTGCTCACAATTCTTGATATTTCAACTCTTAAAGTTCTCGATTCCGTCAGTCCTAGATAATTTTGAATTTTGACAATGCTCCTCAAATGAGGATGGCAAAGTAGAATGAACCGACATTTGACACCAATATTTACATGCCTATGACATGAATTCAAGAAGATGAAAGTATATAAACCAAATGAAAATGTAAAAGATTCAAAAATAATATAAGATTATTCCTGAAATATCTAGATACCCATCATTTTCTATCTTTTTTTTTTCTACTCGAAGAAACGTGCAAGTAAATTGTACTCAATTTCGAATCCTTGACCAGAGTCGAAGAATTTTTTTTTTCTAAAAACGAAAAAAATATATAAAAGAAGAAAAATAAAATAAAAATAAAAATTGAGTAAATCATGGCAGAGAAAAGCGCCTAAAATGACAAATATTGATCTTCTTTTTCTTCATTTTTTTATCGAACAATCAAAATAGTGTTTTTCTTCTTCCTCTTTGTCAGCGCTTCTTTGAAACGTCTCCTGCGAATTCACATCGGAAAAGTCTATAAGAGATCGATCTAGGTGCTAGTTGGAAAGGGTAGTTCGCCGTCGATGGATTCTCTGGTTCTCAAGCCGATCGTTGTGCTTCCTCCCCGCCACCGTCACCCCGGCAGTGTCCTCGGCCGTTGTTGGCGGCCGCCGGTGCGTCTCCTCCGTCTGCCCGCCTCGGCCACAGTGGCATCGAACGGGGCCTTGGCATCGAAATCCTTTCCGGTGAGTTTCTCGGCTCTCCCGTCGCCCAATTTCGTTTGCGATTCATTGTCGGAGAGGATTTGTTATAATTTTTTTTTTTGTTTGAAAAAGTGGAACTTTTCAAAATGATTTCTTGCCTATTAGGGTTCTAGCTTGTCCCTTCGCCCAATATCTGTTGTTTCTTCCTCGATCCATTGGATGACCGATTCCTAGGTGGAACCGTAAGTTTTGCTTGATCGTCCTTGGAAATACATAGCCTATCACTTCTTTTTTTTCATTAAGATGACTGCTTGAAGTCGTTTTCAATCTTCATCGCCAGGCTCAACTTTGAATCGCATGGATCTTTAGAAGAAAGATCGAAAACCTAACTTGTATTAGAATTTTGTTAGCTAGAACCATTTCAAGTGGTCTGATTCTTCACCAAGCGTAGCATCAACTAGGCGACTTTCTAAATATTGTTGGTTATTTTATCTATCTAAATTTTTCTAACCAAACCTAACTCTATGACTAATCAAAGCTGTGTAAGATCAGTAGGATTCTTCTTTTATCATCTTCATCAAAGTCCCAAATATTATGTCGACTACGATAAATCAATTGAGTTTTAAAGAAGGCCCAAGTATTTCGTTCTTATGTTTGTCCCCTCCTTTTGTACACTTTTACTCATTTCAAATTTTAATGACGGAATATTTCTTCAAGCGAATCTGTATTTGTATTTATCAGGGAAGATATAGGAAACAAATCTAACGAAGATAGGCTTGTATTTCTAAACTTGGGTCAATCTGAGTATTTGCAGCAAAGCAATGGTGAATACACGGTTGGCGATTTTATGACCCGAAAGGAAAATCTTCTCGCAGTGAAGCCCTACACTTCAGTCGACGAAGGTTCGGTCACTGTATCATTTACTTCATTGTGGGTTATCAGTTAAGATCTTGTGAATACAGGCTTCACTGACCTATTCATCTTGTCATGCCAACAGCACTGGAATTGTTGGTGAAGAACAGGATCAGTGGCTTTCCTGTGATCGATGACGATTGGAAATTGGTATGCATTCTTTCTGTGATCTATTTGTTCATCATTGCTATTGGCATATATTCGATTATTTGTCATCTTATATTTCCTGTTTGATGTTGTCGCAGGTAGGAGTGGTCTCGGATTATGATTTGTTGGCATTGGACTCCATTTCAGGTTCTTCATCAGCCATTGCTTATTCTTCTTTCTCAATCTCTCCCTTTTCACTTAAGTGCCCATGTATTTGCGTGAAATATTTTCTCTAAGATTGTTTGCCAGTTTTCTCATGACCAATGGTAAAAAAATTTATTCGTGCAAGTATTTTGTGTTCGATCTACCTCCTGAGTAAATGCATACGATATCATTCATTTTAAGTTCTTAAGGTAATTTACATGGAAAAATCTCTTTTCCTTCTCAGGAAGTGGACGGACCGAGATAAGCATGTTTCCTGAGGTTGATAGTTCATGGAAAGTATGTTTCTCACTTTAAATTCCTTGCGAAATTATTTCATGTTGCATTTGTTCTTTCCCTTTTCTTCCTTTAATCTTTTTCGTTCAGAGTTTCCTGAATCAAGCAACACATTTTCGATTCCTAAACAAACAGCTACCTCATTGATCTCGTAGCATTCAGATGCAGAAAGCTTAAACTAAACATTTTTCACACTGCTGCAGACATTCAATGAGATCCAGAAACTATTGAGCAAGACCAATGGTCAAGTCGTCGGCGAGGTGATGACTCGCACCCCTCTTGCTGTTCGCGAATCAACCAACCTCGAAGATGCCGCAAGGTTCTCATTGTGAAGAAAAACCGATCAAAATAACAAATAATGGATGATGGACGAAGCTGCAAAGAAGTGATAAAAAAAACAAAAATCATCAATTATTTGTTATTTTGATCGCTTCTTCCTCACGCTCATCATATTCAAATCCCTGTCGGGAACATTTGCTCGGTCGAACTGTTAAACAGATGAAATCCTGTCTGATCGCAGGCTATTGCTCGAAACCAAGTACAGAAGATTTCCAGTCGTCGACGGCAATGGCAAAGTGGTAAGTGAAATATCTATCGACCATTGCTTTGCACTAAGTTTGGTTGCTTAATCATGGTGGCCTTGAACATTAAAGGTTGGGATTATTACAAGGGGAACCGTAGTTAGAGCTGCGTTGCGGATCAAGCATAGAACACACAAGAACACTTAATGGATGGATGTATGTACTATATGTACTCTGCAATCCAAGTTTCATATGAGACTTGATATATTGTCACTTTTTATGAGATTCGATTATATGTTGTAGAAACTCCTAAATAATTGATTATTCACAAAATTATTGATCTAGTACAAGTGAAGCCAAACCATATTCCACGAAATACAACACACTTTATGCACCACTTTGATGAACAATAAAGGCAGAACGTGATAGCATTTTGACATTTTTGCACAGTGAGATGCTAAAAGAAATCTGGGTGGTGGGGTCCAGGAAACGAGCGGATCGGCTGAGCAGCGTTGAGGTGCACCCCCAGTGCGTAATTGTCCATCTGCACAGCCAGACAAAAAAAACCAAATAAATAAAATAAAAATAAATCGTACAGATTAGAGATAGAATGCAAATTTACAGAGGTCGCATAGATGTATTTACCTTTGCAACTTATTTACTCAAATTCATCACAAACAATGATTTTTGAAAATTTTAAAAAGCGACAATATATGATGTAAGGATTTTAGTGTATGCTAAAAGAACCAATAATATAATAGTATACGATACAAAGATGTCCATGGAAACTACCTTACTTATCACATTATGAAGCAACTGAGGTAAAGAAACAAAATTCTTTTTTAAAAAATAATTTTCAATCAAAGTATGAAACGAGAGAGGGAGAGTGGTTCCTTCCCTTAGATTGTTAAGTTTTTAATAGAATAAAACCTCACTTTTTAACAGTGAAGGAAATCTGCCCGATATATGGACCATCTGGCTAACAAAGACGTGAGATGCATTCAAATAGGATCCAAATTAATTATAGTAGAGATAGACGAAAGAGATTTCTAAGAACAGAACTGCGTCCTAGTTAGTACTAACCTCAAGTGTCCTTATCTGCTCTTTGCACTGAGAGAGCATCTGCCTCAGCCGTTGCACCTCTTCATTCTGGGCATCGAATGTTCTCTGCCATTCGTGCTGGATGCGGACAGCTCGTTTCAGGATATTGTTCTCGTGAAGCAGCACTTCAACCTGCTGCTTCCACTTTTCGTTTTCCTATCAATAAGGATATCAAAAGTGGATATATACGTAGACCCCTAAACACATGAATTAATAGCTTCTTGAGACAGGAGAGTAGAGTGAAAATTGCGTTACCTTGCTGAGACTCTCGAGTGCTTCGTGACTAGTACGGGCAGTGACAAATTTCTCAAACAGCTCCAAGATTCTTGATGCATGGGTTTTTACATCATTAAGGTCGGAGGAAGATGTTAATTCATTCAAAAGCATTTCCACATATCCGGATGTGTTGACTGGGAGATTGCTTGTAGCATCTGGCCTTCCTGATGAAGAACCTGCCATGCTATCTGCCAAGATTCCAAGCTATATGAGACCCGTGCAAGATTACACAATAAAAAGAGATGTGAAATCAACAACAAATCGTCGGACAAAAGGTAAGCAGTTTTGCTATATGGACGCCGTCCTAGGCAAGTTCAAATATACAAAGTGCACATTTGTGAATGAAAATGTGGAGTAATGAAGATATTCATTCTTTGTAGCCGCATGATAAAAACCACCCCTGATTTTCAATAGAAAAAATTACTAAAAATGAAAACACACTTCTGTCCAGCTTCAGAGAGCACAATGGCATCCGCATAATGACAGGAAATGAGTGTCAAATACCTTCAGATGGTAGAAGAGCATCGGGAGAAATGGGCACTGAATTGTTCACAGGAGCAGAATCCAGACTCCTTCCCTGTGATGATGATAAAAATTCAATCAAGTTGTTGATGGCAGCCTCCAAGTTACTACCAGATGTCTCAAATACTCTTTGTACAAGCTGCAAAGAAGGAAAGAAATTATAAGCTCTAATTTACAAGGTAATCCATAATATTAACCATTCCAGACCTTCTGGAATCAGTAAAAGAAGGAATTTCCAAGAGAAATATACGGGAAAAAAAGGCATGAGAATAAAAATCAATCTGATGCATAGACATAAATATACATCAGCTGACAAAATGATGTATAAGTTATGCAGTTGTTTAAAGAAACATGGTAAGAATATCATAAAAATAGCACCTATCCCCACACACACACACACACAAAAGCTTTCCTCCCTCTTTATTTGCATTCCTTTAAATAATTAAAAGTAACAACTAAGAAGCATAAGTGGAAGTTTTTTTAACAACATAATTTCACACTAGGTCATTGCTCAAACATATCCTATAAACATGCGTTCGAAGCAGTTAGAATTAATATAAAAAAAAGATAACACACTTCTTCACTGAGAGGAAGGTGGATCATGGATGTTCGAAACAACAATGTTAACACTTCTGTAACAAGTTACAGCAAGGCACCATATATTTGTGCAGATCAACACTATGAACAACAAAGGAGATGGTTATCTAACAAAAGACAAAGTTATAACTATAATGTGGGAACTTCAGTATATGAACGTTCTAAATGAAGCAACTCGGCTACACCGTGGAAGCACAAGTACAACTATGATTTACAACTTATTTATTCATTGATTTTCCCCCCTTTGTTATTAGGAAAGTAAAGGAGTATGCCCCTGGTCATTGAATCATTGATCATAAAACATACTTTCCACATCTTTATGATTTCTAAGAAAAGACAATAACCGCAATAGAATTTTTTCAACCTTTAACCAAGTTAAGAACGCATCACACACAGAAAAGGAAAATAACAAAATTAATTTCTTGAAAAAGAAGAAAAGAGAAAAAGCAGAAACTAAAATCACCTCAATGTCCAGGTCGGGAAAGCGAGCCCTAAGAAGATCGAGAGGATTCTGCGGCGGCGAAGAAGGCGTTGCCGGGAGAGCAGCAGCGTCGGAGAGGCGGATCCTCTTCGAGAGAGACGGAGAATCGCCAAAGGCGTCATCGACGAACACCGAGGCGGCCCTCTTCCGGCAATACACATACATATTGAACGATCGGTGAATTAGGCGGTGGCCGGCGATCGAGAACGAGGGTTTTTTGAGAAGTAAAAACGCCACCACGGAAATGGTCGGGCCGAGATCGATATTTATAGGCCTAAGGAAACCCGAATTGGGAAATATTCAGTGAAGTGGATGACGACAGACCCGATAACCCGCTGTAACGGTCCGATCCCAACCTGGTCGAATCTTCGTTTTGACCAGCTCGTGTTTGACCACCCAAAACAGTCTCTTGTCCACTAAATTCTGGGTATTTTTTGTGTACCGTTAAAGAGGGAGCCGTTTCCTTTTTTTGCCTTTTACACAAAGAGCCAAATAAAATGTAGAATTTGAATTCAGACTCGAATTTGAAAATGTCTATTGTCTAATGCAAGGTTAGAATCGGACCGGACACGAACTAGTCGGAGCAAAGGTTCAGAGATCTAGAAGTTCAATCGATTTAATCGGGGATCTAATCGGGATATAACAGGTATATAATAAACCATATATTTATATAAATATATGAAATTAATAATTTATCTAACTACTTTCTTCAATATTAGATCAACAAGATCGAGCATGTGATATATTTTTATCAGCAACTCAGTACGGTATTCTTGAAAAAAAGATTGGTTTCAAAGAAAAATTCAAGTTTAAAACCATTGAATTCAAGAAATCTGGATACGAATTGAATAATCTTATTATAAGTTGAAACTATATCACAATATTATTTGTTCACCCATAAACACTTTAATAAGAGACACTAGTAAAGCACATGCAAAATTACACTTCCAAATATGTCATATATTACTGCATTCATATGCCAGCACGACGATGCAACGAGGCTGGAGACGAGGCGAGGCTAGCGGTGGCGAGGCGAGGCGAGGCTAGCGGAGGCAGGGTGGCGCGGCGAGGCTAGTGGAAGCAGGGCGATGCGGCGAGAGGCTAGCGGCGGTGACTCTCTTGAAAGCAAACAGTAGATTTGTTCGTTTGAGACTTTGGGTGAAAGCAAACTAAGTTTTTAACATTTTATTTTTTAATTTTTATTTTTCAGTAAGAAAGCAAAACTGAAAGGGGAAAAAAATCAAAAAATGAAAAATAAAATAAACTAAGCGGTTTGACCGATTTTTTCGGTTTACCGATTCCCGACCGGTTCAGAACGGTTCGCATCCGATTCTTGAGTAATTGATTTTCAGAATCAACTCGGACCGAAAATCTAGTCGGTTCCCGGTTCAACCGGTCTGATCGACCGGTCCAGTCCGGTTTTAAGAATGCTGGTCTAATGTATGTCCAACCACTATATATTACCTATATTATTAGTAATAAATGGAACCAAAAATAAACAAAAATAAAATTATTAACTTTTATAAATAATTTAGATTGTCTACATATAAACATTTAAAATTATTTTTGTAATATTTTTTAATAAAAAATATTTTGAACAAAATAATTTTTATATTTAAAGGCATCTAATAATTGAGAAAAAAAAGTGAAAAGCACCCTTATTATCATTTTAATTAACAAGACACTTAAAAAATAAAAAATAAACTCTAATCATATTGTTCATTCTAAAAAAAATATTCTTAATATTGCATATTGCAGTGTATATGGTCCTAAATAAATAATTTTATCTCTCTTCATCATAATATCATATATCTATAATCAAAATTTTGACTGATGAATTACTTAACTAATCATTTCCTGTCATTACTCAATAATTCGTTTTTATTAAATCTATCCCGTAGAAGTGCTTAAATTGGATTAGTGATTTTAGATTTCAAAACTTAATTAGTAAAAAATATATAGTAGAGAAAAGTTAAATTTATAAATTTTGATCAAGTTTATAAAAACTATTTTGATATTTTATATATACGACCAAGTTAAAGTAATTTTTCTCAATGTACCAATAATTACAATAGCATTAATGAAATTTTGATCAAGTGGGATGGCGAGAAAAGAAAGGAAAGATTTCATCATAATCGTTAGATCGCTCGGTTGAATGATCACGATCATGATGCCACCTTCGACATTAAAATATAGTAGTGATAAGTTACGAATCAATGTATCGATCTCCGTGATCCATCAGATACAAAGATTAAATAGGCATCAATGTGCCACCGGAGTTGGATCCAGGGTAGCATCAGCATCAACACCATCGCACACCTTCGCAATTCAAACAGTAAGGTGTTCCAATAGCCCGAGGAGGGTATCACATGCCAACCATTAATGCAGTGGAGCAGTGTGTCGATCATAAGGATGATATACGATCTCACATATCACGTTCATTGAATGTGATGTCTTCTCTCCTCGATGAACAAGACCCCGCCCATCTAGCTGCCCTATTGAAATATCAACACCTCATCCCAACATTTTCGAAAGGTAAGAAGATGACAACTCAACACACTACGCATCCTTCAATTAGATTTGGCAGAATCATGTAGCCCCAATGTGTCTTGTAGAATCAAAAGCCTTGTTGAGTTGTCGGTTAAAGTTAAGGTGAGTCAAACATGATTCAAAAGGAATCAAAATCAGTTTAGAGGAGGCTCAAGTCTGATTGACTCACTCAATATACTTATCCCAAAAGATTCAAGTTTGATCAAGAAGAAGTCATCTATTATGCCTTAATCTCAGTGGTTGATATCATTCGGGCCTTGGTCTCGGCTATCGGCATTCTCCATGACTTGGCGTAGAACTTGACAACTCTTTGGCTCAATTTCAAATCATGGCATCCTCCGTCTATGTCTCAAACTCATTAGCCAATATTCATTTCAGTTCAGACCTCGGTATTTTATCTTGGCTTCCATCATCGACATCTTTCACATCTTAGTCTCAAATCACGACTTCCTCCATGTCTCGATCTCATTAACCGACATCCATCTCGGTCTCAGATCCTGACATCCTGGCATTCTATCTCATCTTTTGTCATCGACATCCTTCACATTTCAGTCTCAGATCATGACATCATCGATCTATGTCTCGACCTCATTAGTTAACATCTATCTCAATCTCAGATCCCGACATCCTGTCTCAGCTTTAGTCGTTGACATCCTCCAAGACTCAATCTCATATCATGGCATCATTCGTCTATGTCTTAACCTCATTAGCTGACATCCATTTCAATATCAGATCTCAATATCCTGTCTTAGTTTCAGTCGCTGACATCCTTCATGTCTCTCTCTCAAATCTCAACATCCTGACTCGACTTCATTCGTCGATATCCGTTATGCCTCAATCTCAAATCATGACATCCTAGTCCAAATCAGTTGCCGACATCCGTCATGCCTTAGTCTCAAATCTCAACATCCTATCTCAACTTCAATCACTTCGTCTATTCATAAAGTTACTCAACATAGATTCTATTTTCTTATTCTCATATCAAACTTGCAACCACCTCATCAATAAGGCTGTCTCTATGTGAATATTTTAGAATACATGACACTGGATGAATAAAGAGGTGATTATGAAGTTGTCAAATTTAATCTTCTAGATGCTCTCCTTTAAAGACATGACACTTGATAAATGGGAAGACAATCAATGATTGTCGGATTTAGTTTCCTCATTAGCACATACGAGGATGATGGAGGAGCATACGACCACTATAACATCTGATATGTACTTTTGACAGTATATGAATTCTAGAGAAGGTAAAGATGGACACTGAGGACGGGCAAATCTCTTAATGTCACCTGAAGAAGGTAAAGACAAAATGACTTCTTGATTCTTGGACCCCACCAAGTTCTATCCTACTTTTCCATCTTCTTCTCCCCGGACACTATAAATCCTAACTTAGCGTCATCGCAATGGCCCATCGGAACTCTTGACGCTAGTTTAACCCTTTTTGAAGTGTGTCTAAGATCCACCTCACCCTCCACTTCGGCAACCTCCTCCTATGACCTGCCGACGCGGCTGCAGATCGTCTTGGTCGCGGTCGGACTCTTGGCTCCGGCGGTAACCAGCGTCTACGTCGCCTTCGACCCCTTTGGAAGAAAACTCGATTAGGAATTTGAGATTTTGTCATTGAGGACGCGGACAAGGAGTGGGCTCAGGGCTGGCGGCCTCTTCGACTACGGCGACGACCTCGTCGGCCCCTCGCCATCGCTCTTCTGCACCTGCTGCGTGTTCGGGTGGAACATGAAGCGGCTGGAAGTCGGGAACAAGTACGTCCACGCTGCCGTGCTCGTGCTGCTCTGCTTCGCTCCCCTGCTTGCGTTTACTACGACGGCGTCGTCAAAATCTTGACGGGTCTCCGGGTCGCTTGGGTTGCTCTACGGTGGGTTTTGGATGACGCGAATGGGTCGGCGGCGGCGGCGGACTACCAGCGGTGGGTATTTTGCTGTCCGTGCGCGGTGGCGCAGGAGGTGCGGACGGGGAATTTGTACGACGGCGTCGAAGAGAGCAGGGAAAGGGACTTGGACGAGAGATCGAGGTCGATGCCGAAGCCATTACCGCGTGAAGATGAGTTGGGGCCGGTCATCAGAATCGAACCGTAGGCAGCGCCGGCGAATGGAGGAGCAGCAGGAAATGGAAGATTCGGTGACGACACGATCGACATCGACGAGAAGAAAGATGATTCCATGGCGCCGCCAGTTTAGCCGTTGATTCACCAAGAAGACGATCTAAGAAAATGATTAAAGAGCATTTCATTATGTAAATATTATTGTGAAATTTATGTGATATTATGTAAATAAAATGTAAAAGTAAATGCCATTGTAGATTAATAGGGGTGTCAACTATTTAAGATAAAATTTTTAGTGTGTAAATTGTCTTAGTGAATAAAACCATCCTACAATTTTTATTAAAATCAGACCTAACAAATATTTTTTTTTACCAAAACTACTTAATTTAAAAACAAATTTTAAAATAAATCACTAATTTAATAGTATTCATAGTTATCTAATTCATAGCATTTAAATTTCAAAAAAATATAAAAATAAAAAGAAGAAAATCATAAGTAGCATTTAAATTTTAAAGGTCACGATGTGATCTGATTTATAAAAATATACAAACACTATTATTAGGTGGCAAAAGACGGCTCATTCCAACATCTTGTCAATTCGTCTCAAGACTAATACGAAGGAGTCGAATACTGTGGTTAATAAATTTGTACATCTGACTACTAAAACAAGCATAAGAAATAATTTCACTATATTTTTCTCGACAATCATGGAGAGTCCTTTTGGTGTATCCGAGATACAAGAAGTTGCAGAAGAGTATTCTGGCGAAGTAAGAAGAATACATAAGCGAGCCATAAGAGTTCAGTGCATCTGAGAGATGAGAAATCGGAGGAAAGATTGCGCAAGGCGACCGAGATGAAGTTCAAATAACTAAATATCCAACGATCGGAGAAGGTGAAGTCAACAAATAGTCAAGTCTAAGGTTGACTATTTTTCGGGTGACCAAAAGAACTCCAGACGATCGACAGTCAACCGATGATCATCCAGTATCATTATTGAAACAGATAAAAACAACCACGTCTTCAAACCTCCAAGCGATCGAAGAGCCTCTGAGCGATCATAAATGGTTGACTTAGACTCAATTAACTTATCAAACAAACTTGAATATTTCAAAATTTGACTCAGACTTAGCTTATTTACAACTCTAATTGCTAATGGTTATGGCATACCCATTGTTATCCCGGCTTTATAGTTACCTAGACGAAAATATTGTACACTTTTGGGTTATTTTGAAAACATTAAATTTAGGAGTTGTTTCTTTTTAAGAAGATATATAAAGTATTGGGACTCTTATACAATATTATTACAATTTGAATATGTCGTCCGTCATTTTCACATACCGTTTTATTCGGATCCGAGACGGCAGACCCTGATAAATATCCACAGCTATTCTATCCGCCAAACCCGTCTCCCTGCCACTCTCATCGCGGTCTCGCTCTCTCGCGCGCGGCGAGATCTAGGGCTGCTACCGTGCCTTCAATGGCTTCCACAAGTGCTGTTGGCGGCAGTTTTTCCAATTCTCTGAGGCCTCTTCCTCGGAAACCCTCATGTGAGTAAGCGTCTATTGCCTAGAACCGTGGTTGCTGTTTTCCTCTGCGTGATCGCCGGTTTCTGTGATTAGATTCGTTCATTGTAAGATGCATGAAGCTATTCCACAGGTTCAAGCTCCACTGTTGCTCAAATTGGATTTTGTTTCCTTATTTGCATCACTGCGTTTAGGTTTCTTTCCAGGATTGCCCTTTTGTTGATATTTTTAGATGCGAAGATGAGATTGGATTGCGTTTCGTATTTATGTTGGTTAATGATTGACTTGTCACTAGAATGGGGTATTTCTCGATTATACTCCCAATTGTTTCTTGAATTCATTTCTTACCGGATGCATATTGTCTAGGCAATGAGTATCTTCATGGATTGGTCCAAACTGACTAGAAATCTAACCACCTCCTACTGGGACACTGAGCAATCTAGATCCCGTTCTTTTTAGCAACCAAAGGTTTTGAGCTTCCCGAAAGTAGGCGGTGACGGGAAATCTGCTTCATTGAAATGTTTTCACTGCATTCTGCTTCATGTAAAGCATCAAATGGCTATACTCGATTTTTCTTTGGATAATCTCTATGCTTTATTTAGATCCTTTCATTCATTTGAGTAAAACTAACAACTATTATTGATCCATTCAATTCTGCAATAACATATGTTTGCTCCAGTCTGATCATTCAAACATCATGTTTACTGAACTGGCCTAACTGGATGATAGCTTGTGGTGTTACTTCTTCTTAGGAACTTATTGTTTGAGATGTTCCACACTCTTGAGTTGTGGATTTAAAGTTTTCAGATTGACTATATCTTTATCAATCTTTCAGGCTGTCGACTAAATGAAAGTTTGGTACAATGTGTATTATGGTCTCCTAGAAGAAGAGAACAGAAAGTGAAGCCTCTGCGTATATATGCTTTATTTGGAGGAAAGAAAGACAAGAATGAGGATGATGATGCAGCAGCGAAGGTAAGTGAATGGCCATATTATCATCGTCCAATATGAAAAAAGCACAGTGCCATTTGTTGTATTGGTTATCTGTGCTTACTGTAATTGTTGATTTGCCACTTGCAAAATTGCAACCGTAAAGATTTTTTTATAGCTGCAACAAACATCATCAGTTTAGAGAAATGTTAACACTTGAAATGTTGCTAGGAGATCCAAATATGCTAATGGACAGATAATTCAAACACAATACCAATATAGTAAGGAACAAATTATTTTCCCTTAGGATACCCATAAAGTTAATAATGGCTATGCTTCCTCTGCCAAATGATTTGACCCAACCTTCCCATAAGGCATATTTTAATTGTAAAACAAAGAGGTTAGTATTATTCATAATCTGAGTAAAATTTTGATTGATCAAATTTAAAAAGATTAGAACTTACAAATTACTTTGTTTTTGATAGCATATAGGTATGGTTTTATTTATATGTTTTGACAATACAGAAGTGAATTTGTTCAGTCTATTATGAAGTTGGTTAAATCTTTACTCTAATAACTTAGCAGTGGAAGTCGCACTATTAAAATGAGTGCTTAAGATTGTAATGATTATTGCATAAGCTAGCAATGGCCACAATTGCTATTCCTCCCAGGATATTTGATAACAGTAGCTCATCTATCGCTAATGCAACAAACCATAACTATCCCCTTGTACATCATGAGATGGTATGGTTGCGAAGACATAAGGACTTGGACAAAGCATTTAGGAGAAGGATACAACTCCTTGCTCTTCCATCATGGATTCTCATTATATAATTCAAGTCTGGTTGTACTGGTGTGATATTTTGACTGGGAGGAGCTTCCATTCATGTCTATTCAATCGATCTTTTCATTCTCTTTTATTATTTAATCTTCATACTTTTTTCTTTGGCATTTAGCATTTTAGCTTGTTCAATGCCAATGATTTATGTTTCCTTATGAAAACATTGAAGTTAGCCAACCCCGCCTAGTGGGATAAGGATTTGTTGTTGTTGTGTGAAAATGCTAAAGTTCTACATCTCTGCCAAAAGCTTAGGTTCCCAATTAGAGGAATTAGGGTTGGGTATTCAGTCAAACCGAACCGAAAGTGAAAACTGAACCAACTGAAGGTTAATTTGGTTTTCGACCGAATTAACCGAAATTTTAAAATCTTATTCGGTTTTAAATAAAAAAATGAGATTTTATTTATTTAATTATATTTTTAGATAAAAAATAATTAAATTAATATTCTTATTTGGTTTAACCGAATTACAAAATTTAAAACCAAAATTGAATCGAATTAATTGAAAACCGAACCAAATTAAAAAAAAATCAAAAATCGAATTAACCCAACCGAATTTCTAAATTCGGTCAGTTCGGTTAATTCGGTTTTACCAAATTTTTGCTCACCCCTAACATGAATGTAGATTTGCTAGATTCTTGTCTCTAGATCTTTTTGACTCGTCTCAAAATTAGAATAAAGGAAGTCTCATCTATACTCTACTTGCACTAAAGGAAGTCTCATCTATAGTCTACTGGCAATTATTAACCACATCAAACATTTAAGTAGGGTTTTGTTACTTTCCTCTATTACGCAATGGAGCTTTACCTTTTTCTTTGTTTAGATTGGGATTGTGAATGTCAATAAGGTTAACATGGAAGTTTCATTTTCCCAGAATGTATCCTAATTTTTGGCCTAATTCTTCTCCTGTTCTATTTCATCTCTTCAACAAGTTTAGTAATAAGTATTTTTGCCAATTGTTCCGATGGAGAGAAGAACCTATAATTAGCTTTTTAGGATCCACTTCGATTCTTGAATGATCCAAATTGCTTCTGGTTCTATTGTAACAAAAGATTCCCTTTTTATGTGGAAAAGACCCATATCAATACTTATGACCCTACATATGGACAATTCCTCACTATCTTGTTCATTCGCAACAAAATATTTTCTTCGTGCGTCGGTAAAAAAAAACATATTTTTGGGGAGAGAGACTGTTTTGCCAATCGAGTCACAGGTATCTGACATATTTATACCTAACAATTTTACACAAAGTGGTGATGAAAGGTATAACTTGTACAAAATTTTTCATTTTCCAATTTGATCTGAGTCATTCGTTCGTAGAGCTATTTACTTGATCGCAAACATTTCTACAACACCTCTAACAGAGGAACAAATAGTTAATTTTGAAAGAACTTATTGTCGGCTCTTTCATATATGAATCTATTTGATTCAGAAGGGAAGAACTTGCATGAGTATCTTAGTTTCAATTCAAACATGGATTTGATTCCATCACTGATGAATTGGAGACTAGTTTAAAAAGTAGTGGAAGTAATGAATTAGAAATTAGCTAACAAAGTAGTGAAAGTTCTCTCTTCATTTTAAATGTGGATAAAAGAAATTGTTATAAATCTCTCTTTCTCGTGTGAAGAATTCAACTTATAAGATATTCATCATCTCATCTCCACATATTTTGGTATTTCGAAAATGAAAAAGAGGAAAGAGATACTGGAGAGTGAAGATATTGAAAGGATAACTGTTCGGATCCCCTATTGCATAAACTCCTCATCTTTCACCATGATTACTACTTTAACATTATAAAAGGGACAGTGGGCTGGGGATTGAAAAGTCTAGGACATAAAGATTGATACCAACCTAGAGCATCCTTTGCCCCTTTTATGATTTTGAAGTTGTATCTCATCCCGGCAAGAGATGAGGAATTCGTGCAGTTAGTTGGGAGATTTGATTAGTTATCCCTTCCCGATTTTCACTTTTGACTCTCTTTTCTCTTGTTTTATAAAATTTATATATTATCATTGTTATTATTTTATTTTTGAAATAACGAATATGAGAATATATCAATCTTATAAGTGAAATCCTTCAAACAAGAAAGGCAGATTTATAATATATTTTTATGCTTGATTATGTTTAAAAGTATTTTTTAATAATATTTTACCTTTCAGACTTATCCATTGAATTTTCATTTGAAATTAACTTTTATTTACCCTTATTTGAATCCATCTAAATTTTTATTCACCTATTTTTTCCAAAATTAATTTTAAATGATGATAATGATAAAAATCCTCCAACAGCACAATGGTTCTTTTGGTTGACTTAGGAAGGAATCATTATGCTCAATCTTTTTCTGTGTGCGCTTTAATAAATCTGACATGAAACCGGTCTGTGTTTGGCTTTCCCTTTTCCTTATCATATGAATGGCTTGAAATCATATAATGGATTTGTATGGAATATCCTGGTTGTTGCCACAAAGTTAGCTGAAGCTTCTCCCTTGGCTTCTGCAATGACAGCGTACTAGACATAGGTGGCTTTCATTATTCACCCATGCAGAGTTGTTCGCTCAGGCTTTCATAGATTGTTCTAGATTCTCCACCACATCATTCCATGTTATCAATATCGTGTCATTGTCCAAAAGTGGCAAACCATCTGGAAAGACCAATGAAAATGTAAAGCATCATTGGCTTGGTTGACAGGTTTTTGCCTGATCAATGACTTGAATCTACACTAACTCATCAGACACTGTTTGAGCTTTCTTTAGGATATGGTGGAAGTATTAGGTAGATTTCCTATTGTTCCGAACAAGCAAGGGCTTGCTTACATTAAATTGCTAGAGTCTATTTTACAGTCAATTGCAATTTTAGTGTCTATCAATCCAAAAGATTGATTAGCTTTTGCTTCAATTGCTTGATGATATCATGGTTGTCAAGATGCACACTGAGTTTTTGCTTGCTGACCATTATTTTGCAGGCTTACTAGCTTTTAGTGTTAAAATCTTAACGTGAATAATAATGATTAAGGGCCATACTAGCGGGCCTGATACACGTTAACAAACTGATGTACCAAAATTCAAGTATGCTACCCCAACAATACATGTTTGTACTGCATAAAAATTTGCAACTGTAACTATATCTAGCATCCACGCTGGAAACTTGCACTTGAAATTGTTCTACTAAAGCAACTCTTAACTTGCACTTGCAATATCTTTTTCTCATTTATTCTTATTGATATTCCTAGTAGCTCAGTCCGAGTGCATTTTACAAGAGAGTATCTCAAATTTCAAATTTTCAGTTGGCTATTTGTCCCTTTTACAGGCAGGTCTGATGGGGAACATGCAGAATTTGTATGAGACTGTTAAGAAAGCCCAGATGGTAGTCCAAGTAGAAGCTGTTCGTGTACAAAAGGAGCTTGAAGCGTATGAGCTGGCTACTATTTTACACAGTTATCCTTTCTGTTTGTGTAGCTTTAACACTTGATGTGATCCCTTTTTCTTTTGCAGTGCAGAATTTGAAGGTTATTGTGAAGGTGAGCTAATCAAGGTATGATTTGTTAATTGTTCATTTTCTTTCTTGCAAATTTGCATGTGGACCTGTGTGATGTGTATTTGATGTTATTTATTATTTGGAATTCCAAAACTTATCTGTCACTTAGATGTTTATATATTTGCTTATTGTATATTGAAAGCAACATATCAAGACTTGTATTCTGTTTGAATTGATAAAAATATAAATTGAATTGATTCTGTTATTCCCGGTGGAGAAATAATATCAACAATGAGAGTTTGGACTGTGAAAAGAAGTAAAATTATGCTGGATGCATCAGATCACTTCCACTAGTATTCCCCATTTCTAGATAACTAGAATCAATCTGATCACTACCACAGCTATCAAAAACTTCATCTCTGGAGAATCTTGTGTCGCAAGTTCTGCTGTACCCAATATTAACAAAGTCACCTTATCAAGGTCATGGCTAGTCTAAAATAATCACTTCTGCAAACCTTCTTTGTTCTCCTTTCTTTTGGGATTATCTTACTCGATCAATCTGAATTCCTTCTTAGTTTTACTGCTGAAACAGTTCTTTTTATCTAAATTGTTGAAAATTGCTCCAGTTGCTTAAATTAATTCATAATATAGTCATTGATTGGCAAGGTTTTTATTTCATTCATATTTCTTGTTCTACAAATTCTAAGAAACGTAATCTAGGTGCTAGCTGCTTTGTCATATAGCTGCCTAACATCTTAATTTTCAGGATGGCAGATTCAGTATGGTAGTGTAGGGGAATGCAACCATCGATTTTAGATTGACATTATGCTTTTTTGTCTGCTTGTTTGCTTGGACTTTACCATTTATTGCGGTAGATGGAGAGTAATGAAATCAATTTGTTAAACTTACAAAAAAAAATTATTGAATTTTCCAGGCAACACTTTCTGGAAACCAACAACCTATACGTATTGAAATCACTGAGGCTGCCATGGAGTTGGGTTCTGAAGTAAGTTGGAATTCATACTCCAAAGCATGATAGTTTCTCAGATGAACTGTTTTCTACTGGTCGAGCGCTATAGTGTTTGTTTCTATAGTGAGTTCTTGGTTGTGATAAAATTTTCGGTAGTATGATACTTTTGAATGGAAATTATCTGCAGAAGCTCTCTTTACTTGTGACCGAAGCATACAAGGATGCCCATAAGAAAAGCGTTCAGGTTAAATCTATTTTTCGTATAATTGACATTCATCTCTGAACATCTCAGATCTTACTCAGAACTGTTTTTCAGGCCATGAAAGAGAGAATGAATAATCTTGCCCAGAGCTTGGGGATGCCACCAGGCCTCATGAAGCAATGAGACTGTTTCGCAGCTCGCCGCCGCCGCAGCTTTTGTACTCGACCCCATTTCCGCGGTTCACTAACAAACAGCACACTGTGCTGGAGTTCCAACTTTCTTGTATTGCAAAAGAGAAGCCGAAGGAAGTTTCATATTCACCTCTTCCGCTGTGTTTATTTGTCATGAATTCGCACACCCAATCTCGAACACCCTTGTGTTTGTTGTTCCATAAATCATACTAGTTGTCGACAAGGTTGATTCCTTTGAGTATTGAGTTTGAAGCATGTGTTTATGGCCAATAGGCGGCCACTCACGATAAAGGTATCTATGTCTTTTCCTCATATCTAGTCCTATATAGTCATAGAAACAATCAATTCAATTGCAATTCATAGACATAAAACCACTTTTTATATGCTGATTAATTCAATGTGATAATGAGAGACCTTGACATTGAGTTATGTTGTTGAGGACCACTTAAAAAGAGCTCCAAGCAATGCCCTTAGACCTTGCCTTACTTGAGATTATATATACATTTTCATGATGGAACATTTTTATTTGTGGTATTTTATTTTATTATTACATAAGATGATAAAGAGTGGTATAAGTGATACTGTCACCTTTCGTCAATACATTTTAGAATATTGGATCATGTAGCAGATGAATTTGGGATAATCGATTCGGTTCTATAACAGAATTTCATCGGTCACCAGTGTAATTTGGAAAGCGTTCGGAGTGGACAGTCTAGAAGCTTAGCGTCTTAAGATTCGCGTTCTATTTGGAGAAAATTTTTTTGTAAAATATGTCGTAGAGAGGAATTAAACTGTGGATATCTAAGATAATGATTAGTCGTCCTATCGCTGCATCATAGCCTCGGTTTCTTATCAATACATTTCAGGATCAATATAGAGGAGGTAAATTACGAGGATTATTAGTTCAGATGTTATGATTAATGTATGGGAAGATAGATATATTAATTTTGATAAATTTTGATTTTTAAATTTTAAAATGATAATATTTATATATTAAGTATTACACCATTCTGCGAGGACTATAAAAATGATACACGAGAACTTATCGTAGGTCAAGAAGCGAATTTAATGAATACATATATTTTTCAATATTCAAATAATAATATTAATTGTTATTATATTTATTTTATAATTTTGGATATTTACGACTGGTGCGAGGTTGTGGATTCTGCTGCATTGTTTGTTTTTACTGGGACAGATAAAAAGTTGAACCGATAGCAAACAAAAGTAATTCTGCCACGTCATTTAATTCTGACACGTGGACAGACCCCACTGCTCCATGAACTCGTGGGGCCCCTCCTGCCCCTGCATTCTCTGACTTTGATGGGATGCATGCATGCTCCATCAACTCGTGTGGCGCCAAACTGGTGACAAGATACGTGGGCCCCATGATCTCCCGATTTGAAAGTGGAAAAAAAAATCTTAGGAAAAAGAAATAGAAAAGAAAAATCTTAGGAAAAAAAATTAAAACAGACAAGCCGTGGTCGTGCGAACTTGAGGCGACCTCGCGTAGGGTCACGCCGTCACGGACCACGATAGTTTAGTTGATACCTATATTATATATTTATATCAATGTATAAGAATTTGAATTGTGACAATATTAATTCTCTGATTTAAGAGTTTTTCATTATCTAATTTATTTCTCTTCGTTTCATTGATCCGATGATGAAAGACATTTGATACGAACATTATCATGTTTTTCATCAACGGATCACGATAACATGAGGCGATCTCGATCGTGCGGGGTTGCCGATTGTGATCGTGTGTGAGGGGATTTCACGGGGGCGGTCATCCGCGACCGCATAATAAGGCTCATACCAAATTATGAGAAATTTGAAGGGAAGTGAAAAAATTATATTCGATTTATGTTAGACTAGACAGACGAACAAATAATAAAAATAATCCACTGGATAACACCAATTTCTATCGTAATTTTCATTTTTCATAAAAATAATCCCAGTTAATAATAACAATAATATTATATTAATAATAAAACTAAAGAATGTCCATCCGTTCAATTATTGCGTCGACGAATAAATGAAAAAAGACAAGCCTTCTACAATTCTGCCTTTCCGCTCTAATTTCATCTCATCTTTATATTTCAAAACCTTTTTATAAACAATATATATTTATAAATTCAAACTTTAATTCGTTTATTTATTTTCTTAAATATTTTACGATTATATCACACCCATGGAGACAACACAATGACCTTACTATATAGTTTTTATGACATAATCTATATAATAATTTTATTTTATTTTATTTCATTATATCGTTTCTATATTATTTTTTAAAAACAAACTCTAAAGAGGATGCACATGTTACCATACCCGAACCCTAGCGAGAAGAGATAAGTATGAGTGATGGCATGGTCTATAGAATTAAAGGTGGTCAAGGGACGACAACACATGCATCCAACAACATTTGAACACAAGACTACATAACACGAAGAGCACATTTTTCAAGAAAGGCATGAAGTTTGACTGAAGGCAGGAAAAATGTGAGAGACAAATAGTAAAAATAAAAAAATAAAAATAATTAATTAATTAAACAGGGAAAAAAATGTACTCGGAGAGGATAAGAACAAGGAGATGTGTTGAAGAGGGGTGTCAGTGCCCTAGATTTAGCCCCAGCAATCCATTTGTGTAAAATCTTGCACTTTCCTCATTGTGTACCACATTTATGGTGGTTGAGAGATTTTAGGGTTCCACATCACCAAATTCATAAAAATGATCATGTTTATCTAGGAATCATTTAGAATGAGGTAATAAATTAAAAAATTTAGGTTTTAGATCAAAAGAATTTATATATTTTCATTTTTGGATTTAAGACTTCGTGAATTTATTTTTGGACTCTACCCAAACAAATTAACCTCATTCCAACTTGGAATTTGATTGTATTTAAAAAAAGGATATATTTAAATTGATTAGTTAGATGAATCTAGGTGTTAATGGTCATGAGTTAGGGGTAGTCATATTTTGTATAAAAATGATCATGTTTAGGGTTTAAGAATAATTTAGAATGAGGTAATGAAAATTTGAGGGTTTAGGGTAAAAAAAGATAGGTTTAAGTTGATTATTTCGATGAATCTAGGTTTTAATGGTGCTAGTTAGGGGTAGTCTTAATTAGCATAAAAATTATCAAGGAATAATTTAGAATGAGATAATGAAAAATTTGAGGTTTCTATTTGTTAATGGTCTTATTTCACGGATGAACAATGATGAGAAGAGAGACTAATTTAGTTAGATGAATTGAAGCACGTTTATTTGGAGGATAGTTTTATCTTTAGTTAGATGCCGCCTTGAGAGAATGACTTACTTGGCCTTTTTTATCAGAGAAGGTAGAAGTTAGGTCAAAATGTCTATTTCTTCTCAAATTGTCAATCGGTCGGTGTGGCCTCACTACTATCTAAGGTGAACGGAGAAGAAACACTCCCCGATCCATCCTCTTTCGACAAATACCGAATGCAACATGACTAGTCACGATACTCGTAGGATATCATCTTGTTATTTACATGTCACGCAAAGCATGTTGCGATTGCAAATCTCTTCAATAGATAGTCATTCAGAAGGGAGGGCTCATCAACCTTGTTACCTACTAATTAGATTATTTAGATATTAATTGAACTTGAATATATCTATGCCCTAAATGGACCTAAATTCTATTCAATTAATTATTGGTACTTTATACTAATTAGATATTTCATATCATTAATTAGAGAACAAATCATTTTAAATAACTAATTAATTATTAATCTTAATCACCTGAAAAAGGTACTCCTAAACCTTTAAATTAATTAACAATTAACTTTCACTCATTTGTCATGAATGACCTACCTCTTCTTGCACCTTAATTTAACTACCTAAAATGGCAAGTTAAAAGAATTAATGTTTATTATAATATATTATATTTATATATTGAAAAATTAATTAAATAATTAATCACAACCATCTAATCATTATATTCTCGATCATCAAAATTAAACTCAAATTTTAAATATTATATATTTATTTATATATTAATATATTACTTGGTCTCCTACCCCCACACACACTCTATTTATAGAGTCCCTTCCTCACAAGATTAGACACAACTTGCTACATAAGAAGAGATAGAAAGGATGATAAGGGTGAGGGAGTTCGAGATGGAGAAGGATTTGAAGGCCACGGAGGAGTTGGAGCGACAATGTGACGTTGGCCCTATGGTTGATGTCGGTGGCACGAAGAAGGAAAATGAGAAGAAGAAGAAGAAGAAAGTTTCTCTTTGTTCGTAGACTTGTTGGGTGGTCCATTGTCTCGAGTCAGTCATTGCCCGGACCATGTCATGCTTGTAAGCTCATAATTGTACATTTCACTCTTTAACATGCTATAATTTGAGCTTAACTTTATTGATCAATATGATATAATTTTCGTTAGGTGGCCGAGTTGGGAGAGAAGAAGGAGATGGCGGGAGTGATACGAGCATGTATTAAGATGGTGACAAGAGGAAAGGATTCCATCTACGTCAAAGTCGCTTACATTCTCGGCCTTCGAGTCTCCCCACATCATCGGTTAGTCACTCGACATTTACATTCCCATAATGATGGTGTTTCTCTAAAATAAAACTTTGTTGTTCGATGTCTTAACTAACCTTCCCTTCGAAGGGATTATTAAAAGATCATCAAATCTTAATGAAATAGATGTCCTAGTTGCTCGCCAGAAACTCAAAGTTTTTGCTTGAACCCGGATATGTGATGTAAAGTTAGTCGCAAATCCTTGATTCACTGTCGATTAAAGTTTAAACATTGAGGGTGTATGAGTAAATATCTAAGTGGCTGATCTAGAAATATTTAGAATTATTGGTGGGAATTTAATTTGGAGGAAATGGACAAAAATATTGTGATGAAGTTTTAATATTTTCCTACTGTTTTGTTTGGTCTATTTCGAGTCAAATTCCTATTGATGATGAACAAGTGTACGGGTTCAGTGTCGGTGTCAACTTTCTTTTTTCTTATAAAAAACAATAAATAAATGAAATTGGATTCTTTATTTGAAAATAAGTCTCCTAGTTATAAACTTTTTCACTTTACTCCATTATTTTTGCTTTTTCATATAATAAGTGGTAGTGTATATTAATTTGCATTCATCACATGTATATAATATTAGCTAGGAGTTATTGCTAACAAATGTATTTTGAAAATATATTAGGATTAAAGTGAAATATTCTTTCGTTTTGGGGTTTATGGTTAATTGTGATGAATCGGTCGTACTGACTCGGTTTTGGGGTCCGAGTTTGTGTGGTGCAGGCGACTCGGGATCGGGACGAAGCTGGTGGAGGGGGCGGAGTGGTGGAGCGCCGCCCGAGGGGCGGAGTACGCCTACATGGCCACTGACGGCGCCAACGCCGCCTCTATCAACCTCTTCACCGGCCGCCTGGCCTACGCCCGGTTCCGCTCCCCCGCCCTCCTCGCGCACCCCGTCCACTCCCACCGCCTCCCCCTCTCCTCCTCGGACACCGTCCTGCACCTCCCCCCGCGCGCCGCCGCCGCCCTCTACGAACGAATCTTTCCCCCTTCGGCCGTCGAGTTCCTCCCCGCCGACTTTCCCGCCCTCCTATCCCACCCCCTCACCATCGGGACATTCCTCGCCGTGCCCTCTTCACCCGCAGCCGGTGCCGCCGCCGGCGAGGTCCCTGCGACGTCGTTCGCGGTGATGAGCCTGTGGGACTCGACGCGGGTGCTCCGCCTTCGGGTGGCGGGGGCGCCGGCTGCCGCGCGTGCGGCTCTGGCGGTGCTGCGGGCGGTGGACGGCGGCGCGCCGTGGCTGAGGGTGCCGTCGGTACGCGACGTCTTCCGCCCGTTCGGGGTCTACTTGATGTACGGCCTTCACATGTCCGGCCGGGAGGGGCCGCGGCTGATGCGGCGGCTGTGCCGCGTGGCGCACAACGCGGCCGTCAGCGACGGCAACTGTGCCGCCGTGGTGGCGGAGGTGGGACCCGGCGACCCGGTTCGGGCTGCCGTGCCTCACTGGAAGCGCTTCTCCTACGACGAGGACGTCTGGTGCATGAAGAAGCTGCGCGGCCACAGCGACGGCGTCGGCGACGACTGGCTGGTGGCGCAACCGGCGACGGAGGTCATTTTCGTGGACCCGCGCGAGTTTTGAATATATATATTTATATATTATAAAATATCCTATAAATTATTAACATATAATTACGTTAATCATGCTTTTAATTATCTTAATTATGCATGTCTTCTCTCCATTTTGGTGTAAATATCTTGAGGGAGACAGCCAAGTGTATTCTTAATGTTTCACTACATAATTAATTAATCTATTAAGTTTTTTCGTTAACCACATTTTTCTCAATTTTCCATTGATTACCGAACTTTGTAGTTATATAACAAAATTCTAGATGTTTATATTTGTAAATAAAAAATAAAAAAATTGTAGTAGATTACAATTATCTCTTCATTTTATTTTATTTTATTTTATTTATTCACACAAAATAGATGAAAATTTGTAAATGAAGTAGATGCATCATGCCATTCAAAAGGCGTTATAGAACTTCAGGTTTGTTTTTTGTTTCTTCTTAAATGTAATTGAATTTAGATTAATTGGAATCAAAATTATATATATTAATTAATTTTGAAGTTGATAAGCATTTATATTATATAATTTTTTTTGTTAGTTTAATTATTTATTATAAGAACAAGAAGGAAGAAGAAATTCAACGACCAAATTAATTTAAAACGGTGGACAAAACAAACCGCATCCCGGTGTTATCCAATTCCGACCAATCAGAGCCCGTAGAAGCAGGGCCCCACCGGCCGCGAGTAGTCCCATCGACCACCTGCATATGCCACCAAAAGTCCGCAATTAATTGGAAATTAAATGGGAAATTTTCATTTTACCTCCAAATTAAAGTTGACATTTCATCTGGTCTAAAAAAGTGAAATGATAAAGATTTTTAAGTCCATGTGGCATATTAACAATATTAAAGGGTTAAAAAGTAAAATGAAATAGGCTTTATATATCGTCGAGGGTATTCTCATAATATTAGAAGTTGGCGGACAAAGATATCAAACGAGAGTCATCGACCTTGACCGGTTTGATTCAAGTTGGACTAGGGAGGCGAATAGTACCAACAGCAGCAGCACCTGCAGAGTAGTAGTAGTAGTAGTACACTAATCATGCTTGACATGAAAACATCTTCTGCAACTTGAAGCTTGGAATCCAGGACAATGGGAGAAGAAAACAATCCAAATAGTTACCAAAAATCTTGCTCTGCATCAGAATTGTCGATTCTACGCAGAGATTTCATTGGGATCGTGTGTCGTCGCTTGTGTACGCTATGTGTTACACTTCAAGGCACTTGTCTATTGGTTGTGCTTAAGGTTGTAAGTTGCATAGTCGTGCTAAAACACACACGAATAAGTGCCAGAGAAGCAATGGTCAAAGAGATCGATTCGCTGTCGCGATCGGATGAGAGTGTGTTTGGCTAAACAGACTTGCTCATAGATTGACACAATACTTGTCAAGTGCAAGTCAATGAATTATAAGAACTTTTAAACCCTAGTCATTTGAGTTAAATTGAGATCACTTGAGGCGAGAGAAGGAAGAACAAAAGACTAGGAAAAAACCATATCTAAGCATAAAATTGATAATCTGACAACCGAAGGAAAAGAGACAGGGAAGAACCGAAAAGACCAAATTACCTCTATAATCAATCGAACGCCTTCCGCGCTATTTCCCGATCCACGCATTCCCTATTCTGATCAATCAATACTTCACAGCATCATCTGCATCAAAAACTATGAACATATGGACTCTAGTTCAGCTCATTAATTAGTAGAAACCCTACTTGATTCTCCAGCTCATTAAACTATGCCATTGCAGATTATTCCCTTCTCCACAAAAGTGAAAAGTAATGATTTCTATTTCTCATCCAAGATTCTCCATAATATTCTATTTCATTAACTTATTTCAAATAAATTGAAAGTTTTTATGCATGAGCAGTACCAGAGAATGTCAAGGAACAGTAGAAAGTAAAGTCTACTGTGACATATTCATATAATAGGCAAGAACAATAAAGAACAGATTTGCACCTTAACTTTCTTTTTTGGCACCTCACGGGATCTCAATTTTCATGGAGAGTGTCAATCGATGAGCCTGAACACACAGTACAGTCAAGTTCATGTCACCAAAGTAGTCAGATACAGAATTCAGAAAGAGAACAAAAGAATTCTCTGTAATAACATCATTTTTGTAGCTGTCAAACCAAAAGGGAATAAATTTAAGGGAAGTGCTGATACGACATCATTAAGCTATCCACTTTGCATAAGTTTATATAAATAAAGTTTATGACCTTTCTGCTGTTACTAGAAAACTGCAAACAAGGGAAAGAAGAAAAAAAACAAAAGCAAGAGAGGAGAGCCATGTGTCCAGTTCTAAGTTCGAGCATTTACCTTTATTTTCATTCCCACATCATGATATAATAATGTTCCTACACAAGGAACCCAGAAGAAGGTACCCTTTGGGTTTGGGGATAAGATCTGTGTATACTGTAGATCGAAAGGAAGTTTGAATAGGAATAAAAGTTGGTTTAGCTGCTGCTTTTAAGAGGGGGATTTGAACAATGAAAATACTGGAACAAATACAGTGAAATGGATTGAGCGCAGTGATAAGACTTGGCTGTGATAAACTAGTACCAAGGGAAGAATCTGAGGGTAGTTTCAACTCATGTCATCCAGTGCAGATCACATCACCAGTTTGAGGATAAAGGTGGAGCACGTTTCAGGTTTTGATTTGCGACCGGTCCATGACTAAGATCCTGTTTGTACAATCTAAAAAGAAGAGTTTATGAGGACAGAATTGCTAAAGGAAGAGCTTGGTCATCTGGTTGTCCTTGAATTGCCTGTTTAAGTCATTTGATGGATCTTGAACCCTAATGTTCTTCATAGACTAAAAGATAAATGGGTATCTATTTACAAGACCTACATCCTTGTGTTTCACTATGTCTAAGTTGCAACAGTCAAGGAGCTATTATCACTAACTTTTGACAGGAAAAGTATTTCGTGATCAGTAAAATGTCATGTAACAGTGAGTTTAGAATAAATGCACACCATTTCTAGTTCAAGCATGTGATGATGCAGAAATTATCAATCTACATAAAAATGTAATTGCAAAGTATGATTCTTACCATCAAATAGGAAGGAACAGCAAAGGATCTTCATTCGATCTTATGTATTCTACAACAGAGCTTTATCTGTAAAACTACATGAAACAACTTTTCTATAGATTACTTCAAGAGCAAATTGATTTCCTCGTTCCTAGGAAAATGACAGTAAGCAACCAAGTCTCAGTGTTTTGTGAGATCCAAAGGTTAAAAGATCATCCATTCTTTGTTCTACAATGGAAGTTTTATTGTGTAAAACTACATGAACCAACTTTTCTACAGATTACTTAAAGGGCAAATTGCTTTCCTCTTATTTTCCTAGGAAAATAACAGTATGCACCTAAGTTTGCATTTCTTGTGAGATCCAAAGGTCAACAGATCATCATCTAAGTTTGTATATTCTACATCAGAAGTTAATGTAGAACTACATGAAACAACTTTTCTACACTTTATGCCACTAACAATAACACGACCGAAGCTCATTAATACGATACAACTTGCAAAGAATGCAGCACCATTTCAGAAAATAAAAGAAAGCATTCCACTACATTTGAATTGCAGCAAGAGTTCAGTCTCATGTGAATAACTAATAGCAGAAGAGAATTAAACTCGTAGGAAAACTTCAATGATGGGGAATCAAACAAAGGGCAAAGAAAGTTATGGCATTCTTTATGAAACTCAGTTCTGAATGTTGTGATTCACAAAAAAGATTCAAGCAAAAGAAAGCCGGCACTATCAAATGAATTCTACCAATATTGACAGGGAAATGAGACAATAGGTAGAAGCCATTGATGCTGTCATTTACAAAATGCTCACTAGCAATTGAAACAGGATCTTGAGTTTGAAGAACCCAATGGAGCCAAAATGTTCTATATATCAACTTCAGGAATTAGGATGCTGCACTTTGTCACCTGTAGTATCATAATGTATTTGAATACAAAAAACAAACTGCAGATGATCTCATTATTTTTCAAGTAGCATGTTACACACAAAAAAAGCTTTCATGTCAACATTCTCCATAAACATCCTTTGCCATGAAAATTTGAGGCAAAATTTTAACTTCGAAAAATGAACAATTTTCTCTAGCATCGACATTGGTCCCCCTCTAGAAATTACTTCAGAGTAGTCAGAGGGATGTGTGTCACTCAGGCTACTATCGTTTTTGGTGGAGGATAAGTTTATGATTTTTCAAGACACAGACTCTTGTGATCCTGAGATTAGTAACTATCCTTTTAAAACAAGACTACTATATTGAGCTGTTTGTGAACCCGCACCAGCTACATCAGTAAAGACTATACAGATGCGAATACAACAATCGATCTGTCACAAGATAAATGGACTACAACACATACCAAAAACTGACAAACAAGTCAATTCATGTGTTTTCTACTGAAACTTCTGTAGTCTTTTTGTCAATAAGAGGGGTTACCACACCATCAGAGTTCGTCCTTCCATTGGCGTCCGTTGTGCTTGTGAGAAACTTAGCAGATTCTAGTGCCTTGTCACCTCCAAATTCTGATGTTTTCTCGCCAGATAATTCTTTGACTTCAATAGCCAGGCTGGAGGAATTCATCTGTGGACTAGACGTAACAACTTCCTTATTGGTACCAGATGCAGTATCCTCAGCAGTTTGTTGATCACTGGCATATTTGGGAGTTGGCTGGTCATGATTGTGCTTACCCTCATAAGTGATAAGAAGAGCTTTTGCATCGTGGGATGACCTCTCGACATGCTTACGAACAGTACATCCATCATGGGTGCACCTATAGTAACTCCTGCAAAAAAAAAAAAAAGAAGGTTATAGTAGTTTGATAGGCACTATGCCACTATTTAATTTATCCATTTGAATTTACACTTACTAAGTTTTCAACCTCCTAAAACTAATGCAATCAAATCAGATCATGCCATCAATCAATAGTCTCAGAAAGTTTTAAAACGCAATAAAAGGGAAGAAAAACCATGCTCCAGAAAATCAACTTTATTTGGGACTGGTTGCTTTTTCGCATGATCAATGCCAACTAACTTGGAATGGGATAGTGCATCCCGTTCTTGTCTATTTACCAACTGCATAGAGATCAAAAAATACAAATGTCATGGGAAAGAGTGACTATTGCCTACAATACTACTCTGAAATTACATAAGAGTTAATAACATCAGAAGTGATATATAGTAAATAGGGCATAGCATATACCTACCAAAAATGAAAAATACATGGCTAAGACTAGAGATCCAAGGCAACGTAGACGTTCTCAATAAAACCAAGTTTAAAGTAAAAGCAACTCTCGATGAACAGTTCAATCAGAAATATAAAAGTAGAAGGGAACAAATATATAAAGATGATAGCTGTGCCTGATCCATAGGCTACATACCTAGGATTAGAATTGCCCTTCACCATTTTTTGTCCATATTTCCTCCATCTATAGCCATCGCTTAAGTGTCTAGCATCAATTTCAGTCTGTACAATATATTCCCTAACTGCTTTAGGCACAGGGGTTGAAGGACTTTTACAACTTTCATTTAGCCTGTGATACAAATAGCAGAAAATCAATTGAAGTGATTGAAAATAGAAACATGAATCCACAAACAGCTCCAGATCACTTGCCTTCGTTTTCGATCTAGGTTCCTCAGCAAGGTCTTTCTTGGTTGTATTGCCAATATCTTTTTCACAGTCACTTGAGCAGTACAAGTGTTGCTCAAGAGGGTCATTATCAGAATGGACTACAGTCTTACATGTTGAAGGATCTGATTCATTTGGTTCATTGCTCGGATGATCTAAAGTTTCATTCTCCCCAGAAGGTCCCCCAGACTGAGATCCTTTGTCCCTTGTGTACCGATACCTTTGAGGTGGATTATGATTATGTTTGCCTCTGTAGATTACTTCATTAATCTTTCCATCCAGACAGCGTTCAACTTTTTTCTTGGCTGGACAATTGGAGGCTCCGCATCTGTAATAACTTCGAGAATTACGAGTGTTCTTCACTTGCTTCTGGCCATACTTCCGCCAGTGGTAAATATCATCTGAGTGTGTCTTTTAAATAACATGAATTGCATTCAGAATCAATGGAGATTGAAGGATCTCTTAATTTTCTTTTTAGATGCAAAAAATTACCTCAGATGCTGGTGATATTCGTTGCAGTGGCATAGGGCTGACAATTGGAGAAATAGGTTGTGGAAATGAATTTGTTTTTGTTTCTGATGGAATAGGATAGGCAACTTGCATTTGCATTTGTGCCTGGGCTGTGACCGCTGCCAATACTGCTTGATGGGTCATTGCAAATTGCCCCTGCATTAGATGTGGAATAATGATTGAAGAGAATCTTTCAGAACAGAAATAAGAGAGTTATTGCAGCTTTTCTAGGAAATTAGTCAGGAATTCATTAGAAACTTGAAATCAAGTTGAATGATAAACATAATATAACAAATTCATAGACCATAAGACAAATTAAGAAAATTGTGACAACAGTATCAGCAATATTTTCTCTAAAATGCTGCTAATTAATTCTAATCAAGCCAATTATGAACATAATTTTAGCCCCTAGCTACGGTGCAGCAGCAGGTCACCCATGCAGTTTCCCAAGCACCCATGGTTTGATTCTCAACTATGGCGCACTATGAGCGCCTTCAGTGGGATGACAAACTTGGGATGTTGGGCTGCTAGGCCTCCCGCTACGAGCACTTCCGAATTTACCTTGATGGACAGTGAAAATTTTCCATAGGACCGGACGGTTACATCCAGGGTTAGTCGGCCCGAAGGATTGGATACCTAATGCTCATTTGAAAAATAATGAGGCATTCGAAAATGACTCGACTAAACTATAACTATTATTTGGTTTGAAACTTTTTTGCTGCTAAAGTTTTTTTTAATATAAGTTATGTCCACAATTCGACTAATACCACATTGACTTGAAAATACATTTTATCCCTTTGATGCATTTCAAATACACCACATATGTCAATTTGTACCATTTAGAACAAGAACATATTAGATTGCACAATTTTCTTGAATAGAAAGGAAGAGAAAGTGACGATTCCAGCCAAAATAATGAAAAATGTTTTATGGTAAACAAAAATCTAAATGGAAGTAGGAAATTGAAATATAAATTCAAATGAACCCCTATATAATTATCACAACTCATAGCAGAAGCTAACCACAAGGTAAGATAAGTATAAATATGGAGATGTTCTGGTCATGTTTTACACCACCAACTCTGACCTTTTCTTCATTTGCTTCAACCATAGCTTCCACTTTTGTAGTGATCACTATTGCAATAAAAGTGTGCAGGATCAAGACTGTTTAATAAATATTTATAGTTACACAATGCTTATTGTGTCTCTTATATGTGTTATATAATCACAGTACTCTAGTTAATGCAACTATACTTCTCTCATTTCCTCTCAACTTGGTGTGAGAACAAGATCACAGTTTCCCTATTTCTCTTCCCCTGTTGCTGCCCTTTCCCCCACCCCACCTCTGGCATCCCTCCCCCAAATGCAAGAAAATATATGGCTAGGGTTTGAAAGAGCTTATGTAGGGAGCAAGCAGCCAACCCATTAGATAACGCATATTTGATATGTAAGGGCAAAAGAGTCGGTATGAAAATTCTAAAGGATATTTGTATTGATATCTAAAATTTTTATTTAAGTGTCTAAGTCAAAACAAGTTACATGCTACTAAACTACAGATTCAGGTTTTAAGTCAATTTGATAAAACCTTAATTGATTCGAATGAACCGGGTATTTTTTTTTAATAGTATGTGTAGATTGCATATGTCATATGTGGTTGCTATGCATTTCCCATCAAATTCACTTAGAAACATCATATGTGACCCAAGTGGGGGCTTCTTAAATCCATGCATGTGAGTATTGTAGCTAGATTAACTGCAAGAAAGATCAGGATCTCCCTAAAATTTAACACTAGGTTATTTGTTATTTGTTCTCATCTTCTCATGAGAAAATTAGGTTCCTTTTCGTAATTCATGATCCCTAGATTTTTACCTTGCGCAATCCTCTCATATCTCATGGCATCTTTTCCCATTGGTCCAAATTCAGGGTCCCAATCAACCCCATCATCAAATTTCATGATGAAGAAAAACATCATCTCACCTCTCCAGCTCCTAATAAGAATGATGTAGATGCCTCTGCGTGGAGATTTATTGTATGCTAGGTCCATTTCCACCGGGCTCATCAACAACAGAGAGCTAGCTTCCACTTAGTTCCTTTTTCCTGTTCCTATATATATATGATCAAGGAAATACAGACTGCTTTACAACTAATGTACACAAAAAATGTTTTTTCATTTATCAGGCACATGAAGAAATACTCAATCTTAAAAATGATCAATAAATTCAGGAGTATTTGCTGCTCTTTGTTGGAAAAAGAGGTGAACTTGTCATGTGTTGCCCAATCTTAGATCCTACTATTTTTGAGCGTAGATGTAAAAATTTTGGATGGTTAAGTTTCTCTTTGGTCTTAATGATGCACGCACTGCAATTTCATCATGTTTGTGAGTGGCATAATGTCCTCACTATGTGCTCGAGTTCAAGGGCTAGGTGCTTCTCCTCCTACATCAACTGGATTAAAAGGTATCAACTGAGCTGAGCTGAGCTGTAGCAAGCAGAGCCAAAGACTAAATAGAATGAATAGTAATCAACATAAGGCTTGTGGGCCCATTCCAGGTGCGAGTTTCCCAGCTCACATGATGTTAGGCACAAAGTAGGTGTTGAAGCAATCTATGGTCCGTGGGACCATGTGTTTTGATGTTTGGGTAAAGGTTTAAGTTAGGTTTACCCTTGTATTTGATATGTGTATTTGAGAATGCAGGTTTGCAGGATACACATAAACTTAGCTGGACGGCTTTGGGTCCGGTGAAGGATGGAATGAGGAGACAAGCCGTGGCTTGTATACATCCGAGGGACCATGGACAAAGTAGGAACGATGAGCCGAGGGAAGCGCACTTCGAGGCATACGCGAAGGATGACATGAGGATGAGCCGCGGGCTCGTATGCATCCGAGGGACGAGAGCCAAAGTCGAAGAAGGCTTGAAGGCAACAGGTCGAGGCTGCTAGGTGAAGAGTCAGCTGAGTCATGAGGGTCCGAGTGCTGAAAGAATTGTACTCGGGAAGGAAAACCCTAGGTTTAGGGTTTGGGCAGTCGACTGATGCTTAGATCAGTCGACTGGTAGTTGGCATAGAAAGATCAGTCGACTGATCTTCTGTGCAGTCGACTGGTGTTGGCTGGGAATTCGAACGTTGGGTTGTAACGTTCGGATTCGGTTAGAACCAGTCGACTGGTGTTGGCACCAGTCGACTGGTAAGGGCTAGTTCAGCCACGAGCTCTATTTATGGGAGCTTGGTTTGGCTGGCTAGGTTGACAAAATTAGCTTTGGTTAAAGTCAATTATTAGTCTAAGTGCTCAGGTGTGTGTTGCGGGTTGTGGCAAGGTTTCTCCACCCACAAGAAGCTACACGAGCTAGCCGGAGGCTTTCCGGAGATTCATCCACCGATGGATTGGGATCGTCCACCTCACGGACTGTCGTGGAGTAGGAGCTTTATCTCCGAACCACGTTAAATCGGTTTGTGTCTTCTTAGTTGTTAGTTTAGTTTTGTTATTCCGCTTGCGTACTAACAACGTGTAGGAAGAAAACCGACGCATTGGGGACAACGGACTATTCACCCCCCCCCTAGCCGGTCTATCGATCTCCAACAAGTGGTATCAGAGCCGGGGTCGCTCGTCTACGGACTAACCGCCGGGAGAGCAAAAGACTAGAGGAAATGCGCTTGAAGAACGCTTAGGGGACGACATAAACGTTCCACCTCCCTACGATTGCGAGAGTTTCGATTATTGGAGGTTGCGAACAAAGACGTAGTTCAACATGGATTGGGATCTAATGATCGCCATTGAAGAACCATTTGAAGCCCCGAAAGATAAGTACGGGAAGAAGCTCCGACCACGATATTGGAATAAAGAGCAACAAACACAATCGAAGGCATATGATAAGGTAATATCATTTTTACTTAATATTTTGCCTAATGATATAATTAGTCGTGTAGGTGAGTACAAGTGTGCTCATGAACTATGGAGCAAAGTGATTTCTCTTCATCTAAAGTCTACACAAGCAGAAGAGCCCAAGGAGATGGGCTTATTGGTCCAAGAAGAAGAAAAAGTGGACAAATCGGATGAGGAAAGAAGCTCAACATCCGAAGAGGAGGAGAAAGAAGAAAAAGAATCATCCACCTCCTCAAGTGAAGTGACACAAGAAGATGAGGAACCATCCACTTCATCAAAGGGTAAAGAAGAAGTCTCCACTTCAAGGATTGAAGGGGAGGAGAGACTATCCTCAACACCGGAGCAAGAAGAAGTCACCACCTCTACCAAAGCAAAATCCAAGGATCACATCATTTACTTTGGATGTAATAAAAAGGACACTACAAGGACAAGTGCCCATTAGGTAAGAAAAAGGAGGTAAACCCTAAACCCAAGTCAATTCCTTTAAATTCTAACGTGGGTTGTAGGGAAAAGAAGGAGAAGAAGCACATTCGATGCTTCATGTGTGGTGAGCAAGGACACTACCACACGAAGTGCCCAAGGAGTGGAGAACTCAAGAAATTGGCGCACTTGAGGAAGTGGGAGAAAAAGGAGAAGAAGAAGAACTCACATCAAGGGGAAGCTACAAGGGTAAGGGAGGTAATCCCTGACTTTAATTTAAAATTTAATTCAAATTTAAACTCCTCCATGCATGTTAGAAATAATGAAAATTATTTACCCATGCATAATTTTGATTTTAGATATCATGATAAAAATAGGGTTAATATTGTAAATAAAAACCCTAGAAAATTCATGCATTATGATAAACCTAGAATTTTTAGACCTAAGGACCAAAGCATTAATCCCAAGAAAGGGAAATACATGCCTAGACAAATGGGTAGGTCTAGGAATGTCCAAAGTGGACATGTCGATTCTAGGTTTAAGAACCTAGAAAGGGAAAATTAAGCTTTGAGGGCAAAGCTTGAGAAATTAGAGAAAATCCTAGATAGATTCACTATTGGGTCTAAAGGTTTAGGTATGGTGTTGGGTGGTCAAAAACCCAACAATGATAGATCGGGTCTAGGATACCGATCGAAGTTCTCCAATGCTATGGAGAAGTCATATGCAAGGGTGTCATATGACTATAGCAAGGGGAAGTCCAAAAATGACAAGGGAATGTCATTTAAGGCAAAAAGACCTTGACCAAGGACAAGATGTCCAAGGTTAAAGGGAAGAAAATCTTAACTAAGGACAAGGGGTCCAAGGTTAAGAAGGTTATATTTGTAGGCCAAGAATCATCGGAGGTACACCGGTGTGGCCTTGTGATTATAGATGAGTCACCTAGGAAGGTGACTAAGGCTAAGAGCTCAAGGGGGGTCTAGGAGCTAAGTTGGGACCCATGATAAATAGATCTCGGGAGGATTTCTCCCAGAAGTCTAGATGGACCATGGAGTGTGCCAAAGGATTTGGAGACGGATTTGAGTCTCAATCCTAGGGATTTGACACATTAAAATTGAGTGACATGCATGAAAATATGACATTGGGGTCATATTGCATGAAAATTGATTTTTGATATATAGATGTCATATAAACCAATGCTAGGGATGCATTGTGGTTTGGCATAGGCAGATACATCAAGAGGAGGTCAAAACTAGGACTTTAGGTTAAGGTTCAATTGAACATTTAGATAGTTTTGGGTTTTGTGTCAATCTTGGAATTGGTGGTAGATATATTTTTGAATGTATTTTTCCCAAGTAGACACGGGTACCACAAATCTCTCCACAAAATTTGGGAATTTTTGGAGAATTGTGGAATTATCAGCGCATTTCTGAAATTGGGTATCAGTCGACTAGTAACAGTGCTGTCTAGAGAGAGACTAGCTATGTATGGGTTTTTCGACTAGATCAGCAGACTGATGAAGGAAGCAGTCGACTGATGTTACTGTGAGATTCCTTTTCGATAGGGATCAGTCGACTGGTACTGTCTCAGTCGACTGATACAGGCTGAAACTGTTTTCAGCTAGGTCGAAAAGTGTCCTAATGATATTAAACTTGTGTATAATCTTATGAGGGGTTATTACACAATGTTGTAATCATTAGAGTTAAAGGATCCGATAATTGGGATATTGTTGGAGCCATTTTGATGTGTGGCAAAGGAGGAGAAGTGTTAGGTTTAAGTGGGAAACCAAACACGCTTTGCAAGAAATCCTAGGTCAAGGGGGAGCTTAGGTAAAGGGGAGCATTGTTGCTCACTTATTGGCAAAAGGGAAACCTTGGAGAGGTTTTTAAAAAGTCTTTGTAAGTCCAATATTGGGGGAGCCTTGGAGAGGTTCTTAAAAAACCCGTTTGGTAGAAAATCCTAACTCATTGGGGAGTTTAGGTGTGGGATGCCTTGAGATAGGATTCATGCATGTTTGCATTGCATGATTGCATATGCATTGGCGGTATAAGTTCAAGGTGAAGCTTTGGCAACGTAAGTCCAAATATTTATTTAGCATTGTATTTGCTATTTGTTTTCCCTAACTTAAATGTATTGTCAAACATCAAAAAGGGGAGATTGTTGAAGCAATCTATGGTCCGTGGGACCATGTGTTTTGATGTTTGGGTAAAAGGTTTAAGTTAAGTTTATCCTTATATTTGATATGTGTATTTGAGTGTGCAGGTTTGCAGGATACACATAGACTTAGCTGGACGACTTCGGGTCCGATGAAGGATGACATAAGGAGACAAGTCGTGAACTTGTATGCATCCGAGGGACTGAGGACAAAGCAGGAACGATGAGCCAAGGGAAGCGCACTTCAAGGCATACGCGAAGGATGGAATGAGGACGAGCCGCAGGCTCTTATGCATCCAAGGGACAAGAGCTAAAGTCGAAGAAGGCTTGAAAGCAACAGGTCGAGGTTGTTAGGCGAAGAGTCAGCTGAGTCGTGACTCGTGAGGGTCTGAGTGCTGAGAGAATTATACTCGGGAAGGGAAACCCTAAGTTTAAGGATTTGGGCAGTCGACTGATCCTTGTTGTCACAGAAAGATCAATCGACTGATTTTCTATGCAGGTCAGACTGGTGTCGGCTGGGAAATTCGAACGTTAGGAGCTGTAACGTTCAGGATTTGGTTGGAGCCAGTCGATTGGTAACAGGCTAGTTCAGTCACGAGCTCTATTTAAGGGAGTTTGGTTTGGCTGGCTAGGGTTGACGAAATTGGCTTTGGTTAAAGGCCAATTAGTAATCTAAGTGCTCAGGTGTGTGTTGTGGGTTGTGGCGAGGTTTCTCCACCCACAAGGAGCTACACAAGCTAGCCGAAGGCTTTCCGGGGATTCATCCACCGACGGATTGGGATCGTCCACCTCACGGACCGTCGTGGAGTAGGAGCTTTATCTCCGAACCACGTTAAATCGGTTTGTGTCTTCTTAGTTGTTAGTTTAGTTTTGTTATTCCGCTTGCGCATTAACAACGTGTAGGAAGAAACCGACGCATTGGGGGCAACGGGCTAGTCACCCCCCCCCCTATAGCCGGTCCATCGATCTCCAACAGTAGATCCTGCCAGTCATGTTCAACCTGTCGACAAACCTACCATTACCCAGAAGCTATATGAGCCTTTTTACCCGTTAAATTAAATTAAATTTTAAAAAAAATTCAAAGTTACCCTTACATTTGATGAAAAATATCTAATAGATTCTCATTTTATCATTTTCAGATTATTTTATAAAATCAAAGTTATCCACCACCACAACCAAAGTTTTATCATTTGATGAAAATCAAAGTTTTGTTATTTTATAAAATTCTCTAGAACAATTTTAATGCACCACCACAACCACAAGGCAGTTCCAGTTCTACTTCATAGGATTGTTGCTCATGAAGTTGAGCACGATTGTGGAGATGATCGTGGACAAAACTGTTATCCACCTTATCTTCATGCAAATCATGTATGAATGCTCGAGACAAAACATTATTTTTAATTTTAACATGCCTATGGAAGGTATTTTAGACAGGTGAGCCTAAAATAATCTTCCTTCCATCTAGTCTTCAATCAATTGTGTTCTGATACTTTTTCTTATAATAAATTTCGTGTTTGGACTCTGTCCTTTTGTCATCTATGCCTTCCAACTGAGAAATCACGAGGTGAGGGTTTTGCTAGTGAGGGTCATGTGTTACCTCTTAATGACAAGCAAGAGTCTTGGTGTGAATGTCTAAATCAATACAGGCCCTGCATTTGTAGTGAGCTAAGGCTCTTAAAGCAACATGATAACAACACAGCTTAAGCAAACAATCAAGTTCGTGAAGATTTTCAACATTAGCCACATTGTATATGATGCCAAATAGGAATTCTGCTTTACTTGAAGTTTTGATAGGTAAGGATTTATTTTTGTAAGATCTCCTGTTTAGGAGAATATTTTTTTAAGGGTGCGTTTAAGTTGGTACTTCATTTTATTTGAGGGTGTTAAATAGTTTTGGTACGTTTAAATTAAGGAGAGAGAGAAACTTTGGTAGAAGTTTAATTAGATTGATTTATTTTATTGGCTTTCAATTCAATAAAATTTGTCTTGTTTTAATCTCTATGTGAGAATTCTCTGACTTGTGTTGCGCCAATATATCAGTAAAAATCATATTACACATGTAAACATGATCTTATACATAAATTTGATTGTTTATACCTATTTATAACATATTTAATACGTTCATAAATGTAAAATACGGTTCTAAATAATAATAATAATAATAAAACAATAAATAAACAAATTATAATAATAATATAATTTATAGATATATAAATTATAAACACCATAAATAGGAGTTTAAACATGGAAACAGCTTCATCGAAATTTTGGAATAATTTTCTGGATTTTTTGGGAATATTTGCGGGATTAATGGGGCACAAAATAGGTTAGATACGAATTAATCAAGGAAAAGATTAATTTTTCCTAATATATAAATATATATATATGTTTATTTATTTATAACTTCTCCTTTAAATATCCCTGTGCCCCTGCCCTTTTCACCGTGTCCTATCCCTATTCTCTCCCTCTCATAGCTGACATCGCCCCTCGCGCAACTCCGGCCGACCCATCCTTCCCTTCTTCCGCGCGCGACAACCTCCGCTAGACAACCCTTCGCTCGTCTTCTTCTCCGTGCGAGCGCGAGGCGACGACAAGGTTACACCTCAGGGAGCTTTCGACGTTGTGGACACCGTCGTGCGGGGAGGGGGATGTTAGGATGTATACTATAAGCCTAGCTTTTGTATGAACATCTATTTTGGAATAAGAATCATAGTGGTCATATGTTTGCATTTTAATATTATTTATATGGTGTGTCGTTGATTATAGAAGGAAACCATGTCCTAATTATTTAGGATGATGATGTCCGCTTGAGGAGCTCATAAGGATTATCATGTAAATCCTGCAGGTGGACTTGGTCCGACATGATAATAAAGTTCAGTGGTACTACTCTTCGTCTTGGAGTTAGATATTAATTAATTAAATTGTCAGTAATTTAATTAATTAACGGACATGTGATATCTTAAACACGGGGAGATGATGTACACATAATAAGAAGGAGTTCATATTATATTATGGGGTCGGTTAAAGATCCGTTAGGAGACCATAACCAACTCCTCCTCATGGTCCCTATTGTAGCCTATATATACCCTCATAAGCCATCAAGAGAAACCCTTAACCTAATTATTCTCTCTCTCTCTCTCTCTCTCTCTCTCACACTCACAGGGTGTGCGGCGCCGGCAACGACAAACAAGGGAGGAAGGGGCGGCAAGCAAGGGTTTGAGAGAGATCTTTCTTCTTCTCTCCTTCTCTTCTCTTCTCTCCCATAGGGCAGGCGACACATCAAGAGGAGGAGGAGGCGCAAGGGAGCTAGGGCCAGCGGTGCACCACCTTGTGGAGCTAGGGTCGGCCAGCGCACCTTGGACAAGGAGAAAGGGGTCGGCGCAAGCAAGAAGGGGAAGAAGGGTTCTTGGTGGCTTTCGTTCTTGGAAGATCGTCGCTCACACGACGTCCAAGAAGAGGATAGGAATACAATAGAAGATCAAGAGGTATAATCTTGGTTTTCATTCTAGTTTAATTGTATTTTCTTATTTTACTTGGATCCCGAAACAAACACAAGAACTGGCGATCCAAACTTCATCCTCTATTCCGCTGCTATTCGATAAAGGAGATTGATTGCTTGAACAACAAGTTTGTTCAAGCGATCACTCAATCGAAAAGCATGATGATGAAGAAGGTCGTTCGGGAAATTTTCCCTATCTGGATTAGTTCTAATCTATAGAATTTTAGTCTGGGGATATAGAGAGGAATCCCAACGCCAATAGGGGAGTTCATCGCTGGTCTCCGCTTCTCACCTTTGGCCACAATCGGAATCGTCGGAAAGGAAGAGGTTAACGCAAGGGGGATCAAGAATACTCTTCTCCCTTTCTTGCTCGTTTCCTTGACCCGATTGAAGCGCCATCTACTCTGATCTACCCTTCGCCGGAGCTGACAGCCACTGCCCACTCTTCCCTGCTCCGGTGACCTCCTGGTTTCTTCTCCCTTGGTCGATTGCCTTTTCTTATGCACTGCCGTGTTTTATCGTGAGTCATCACCGAAGCAATTGTGGTCCACTGTCGGAGGAAAAGGAGGTAAGAATTGGTGAATGTTAATTTAGGTTTGGTTTGTGAGCTTTAAATGGATGGAATCGTCACTATTTTGGCTAGGGATTTTGTTGTTTCTTGTTTCTTTGATCTTGAAGGTATTTTGGTTAAGGATTGGCTAGAATAAATTAGTCTTGGTCACTGATTTGGAAAAAATTAAGTGTTAGCTTATTTTGTTTGTGTTGAGGGTTGTCGTGAGCTCATAAGAGGGAGCTTCTTGGTTTGGTATCCTGTTTTACCTTGGGCCTTCAACCATTACCGTGAGCTTGAAGATGGGTAGCTCTGGTGTGAGTTCAATCTGGTCCGTTGGATGCTTGGTTTTGATATACGTTGTCGTGAGAGGAATTTGGGAGCTACTTTGTGTTGCTATGCTTGTTTTGGAACTCCGCCGTGACCTTGGGTTGTAGGCTCTTTTCTTGTTGAGCATGGGTCTATTTTGGGATAAATTGGGTGGTTAACTTTATAACCTAACATCGATAAATTAGGTTAAATAGAAACTCATTGTTATTTACGAATAAAATGTTAGGGTTAGATTCTAATTAGGTGTACTAGTTAGTTTAGCTATTTGATTAATCGTATAAATGGCTAAACCTTATATTGGATACATGACGTTAGTTGATTTCGGATTATTGGGACTGAAGCTTCTCTCGGATATGCACTACATTTCGAAGGCGGGTACTTCTCCCTTGATTCCTGTAGTTTTGTTTACCTTAAATGTATGGTCATTTTACTTTCTGAATAGGATTGCTTTATCTTAAATCTATTTGTCTTGTTTTCCTGCTTGTTACTTATTCTTGCTTGACCTTTGAGTAGTAAATTCAAATTGTTCAGTTATACAGTCTCATCTGTTGACTTCTGATCTAAAGAATGTTGCGTGTACGCGTGAACTGTAGAATAATCATTTGACCTATCTAGAGTTTGGTTGACATTAGATAAATCCTACCCAGTAGATAAGTACATGTTTATTTACTTAGGCGTTGATTGTGCTTTTCGTATGTTTCCTTATTTTGGTGTTATTGGTGTTTTCTGTTTCGTATGATTTTGGATTTGATTGAGGTGATGTATATTAGTGACGTGCATCATAGCATTCAGGCCGACGACCACTAGCTCCCTTGTGGTTGAGACGGGTCGTCGGATATATTTTCCTGTTGTATCACGCTTAGTCGGAGTTGTGTGCAAAGAGTTGATACTCACCGAGTCTTTGGAGTCCCCACGGGCATTTTGGGGTTTTAAGCCACAGGTATTTTGACTTTTCATATCAGGGTCACAGTTGTTGTGGTGTATTTGCATAGCCCAGTTTTGGCGTGTCCACTCAACCTACCGAATATAGCGGTGGTTGGTGTGTGTACAGTGCAGGTCATGACATCATGTGCATATTGTGCATTGTGCATTTGCTTATGTTTGTTGCACTTGTTTGAGCTATGATTGTTGCATATGATTGACATGCATATACGATTATGATTTGCATTTTATTATATGATCTGGATATGTTCGACGGTATTACCTATTTATGGAAGTGTTAGGGGGGATTTCTGATTTTGCCCCTACTTGTTATAGGTTTTTCAGGTATATTTTATTTTGTATAGAGGCATTTAGTTTATGTTCTTTATTCCGGAGACTGTATACCCTTTGCTTTCTTTATGCTTATTTTACCCTTTTATATACCATGCATTTATCTGTTCTTATACCCGCAGAGTTCCACCCAGAACTCACCACCTCTCGTTTTCCTTTTTGCTTCAAGTAGTGGATAGTCGCGTCTCGTGTCGCCAGGAGAGGATCCAGCTGCCAGTCCCCTGTCTTGAGTAGGTTGTTTTCCGTTTTCGTACTTTCGTGTTATTTCTATCGGATTGTTGTCGCTTTGGTTTTGTTATTATTTCGGATGGTATTTGACTTTTCGTTAGACATGAACTGTTTATGTCCGCTGATTTTAAGTCGTTGCATTTTAACTTATAGAGAATTATTTACTATGTGTTACTAATTGTCAGTTATGTTATTTTAACTGCGTGGTTGTAGTTGTGCCATTGTTGTAAAAGTCGGCGGCTAGGCCCGCCTAGGCGCTAGCCGGCACCCCACCGTGGTGCGGCCTAATGCCGCCTAGCGCCGCCTAGGTGCCGATTAGGCGCCGACTAGGCGGTAGTCGTCCGCCCGACTACCGCCTAGCGATTTTTACAACCTTGTGCGAATGTCGGTTAGCTGAGCTTTATATGCATAGGATATGTATGTATAAGTTTCAGATTGTCCGCCGTACAGGAGAGGTACTGTCCGATTTTCGAGCGAGCACGGACCTCGGGGGCGTAACAATAAATGAGTTAAATTTCTTTTTTTTAGATTGAATTTGCGTGACACCCAATTTAGTCCTGCATTAGAAGTTGTGGGCTAATAAATAAAGTTCATAAGCTTAATGATGCAACGTGAAAGTGGATCAAATCTCACGTGGAGAATTTATACAGCTTCATACACTAGAAGGGATAAAAAAAATCATATAGAGATTAAAACCTCAAAAAGAGAAATATTAATATGCAAACTATTAATTTACATGAGGGGATTGGATCCCTTTTGAAGGCTTCAACCCAAATAGAATTGGAAACAAGGTAAAACCATTCAAGGAAAGAAATTTCCCTATGCCAAAAAGGCCCCCAATCGAACTAGGAAATAAATCGACTTGCAAATTAGGAAACGAACAAATTAAATAAAAAATTTAGCAAAAAAATTCCTACTATCCTAAGCAAAACAAAGAACCTGCTAAAGTAAATTATTGCGAATCTTAAAATTTTCAAAACTTAATTTTATAACTTTCATCAGGTGATGATACTTTTGATCCTGGAATTGGAGCTGAAACAAATTCTCTGGGTTTAAATTACTAATCCAATACATGTACAGACATGTAATTATACCCACAAGAATAATAGAAAAAAATTAAGTTACATACTTATCTTCACAATATCTCAAAGCTATGAGATTTTATTACCAATAGCGAAAACCGGCACAATCGTGAGTCAATGGAATGAAAAGTTCTAGGCAAGCTGTTAGAGTATTTATCAATGATCAAATTGATCACCCGATGCTATCAAACATCCAATTCTGATGGAAACGATGACGAGGTCACAAAATATTAACGTCTTTCCGGAGAAGGAAAAAAAAATCTCGTTTTGCGTTCGAGTAGCATAGTTCAATCATAAGCTTCAAGGTAGAAAGGGCAAAAGATTAGCGTCACCAACCGGGAACGTAGGTGACTCGATCAACGCGGCAGGGGTCAACAAGCAAGGGACGGCAACCACAGGGACGGTCAGGATCGTCGGCGAGCGGGAGCACCCCGTCGGCGAAGCCGTGGCACCCACCAGGAGCTGCGAAAACAACCTCCCGTCTGCGACGGCCTTCGTCTCGGCTCCAGAGTTTCCTCCCTTCGGCGCTTCCGCCGGCGCGAGATCAGCGCTCGCGAGTTTATCAGCATCCGAAGCTCCGCCGTCAGCCCGATCTCTGCCGAGCTTCTCCTCCTCCGTAACCGCCAGCACATCCGCCTCCTCCGCCATCGGAACCACCTCCTCCGGAGAACCTAGGGTTTCGGTTCGGAGAGGAAAGCAAGCAGAGCATTAAAGACGGAGAGGAACAAAAAGGTTCTTCGCATTTTGACTGGCTTTGACCAAGAAACATAACGCCGTTTGGTTTATTAAGGTTCCGTCAACGATGGACCGGCTAAAATCGACCATTCGTGCCCTTCCTTTAGAGACATTCACCGGTTCAACTTTGACGGAAACTGACGGCCGTTCGCAGTGGAGCGGTTGACCTCAGTACAGACACAGTTCATCAACAAGCAAGGCTCGAAACTTATTTTTTATTATTTATTTTACTATAATAATTATGGAAAATGTAATTCGAATTTGTGCTCGACTATTTATTTATATTTATAAATATTATTCATAAATAAAATTAAACTCATATATATTTAAATTTATTCATTTAATTTAGCAAAATCAAAAATTATATTTGCTCGCCAAATATTTGATTCATTTACCTTTGATTAATCACAAAATTACATAAATAGTAATTTTTACAAGGGGTATATGGTAAAATGGGTTGGCAATGACTAAAATTATAAATTTCGAAATAGAGGAGCCCAAACTCAAAATATATATAAATCATAGATGGAAAAATGAAAATTTTCTAATTATTTAATTATTCATATTTAGTTTCCCACCCTTTTTCTTTATTCCATTCATTGTTTTATTCTGTTAATTCAAGTATTCAATTTTTTCGAATAGATTAATTTTCGAGGTCACCAATTCAACTCTATAAAATTTTCCCACACAACCGTCAAATAAAAACCAAACAAAAGTTGAATAATCAAGGCAAAAATACTCTTCAAGAGTCATTTGCATCAAATATAAAACTTACAAGAAGGTTTGCTTTGTTCATCTAAAAGATACAAGATACTGAAGAACTTGGCCACTCTCAAGAATCTCAATCATCAATCATCGCGTTGCGATCGGCTTCGGATGATGCCCGATGCAGCAAATTGGTACTAGTTACCTCAAAGTTTGGCATTGAGGAGGATGAGGAATTTTGGTCATATGTTTGGTGCCACTCCGGCTGAGGACTCTGCATAATATGGTTACCGAAGCTCAGGTTGTCGTCGTCGGAGATGATCGGTTGCAGAATTCGAGTGAAATCGGAGTCGGAGTTGAACAAATCACCGAAGAGCGGTGTCATCAGAACCGAAGGAAGATCACTCAGTACAGTGGCAGTTGGCTCAGTTGATGCAACACCATATTGCCCTGTTTGATCATGCTGAACAAGTTGGTTGACACTGTTGAAGTCAATCAAGTCGTAGAAAAGTTCGGTCGGATCCCAAAGAGAAGTGTTCACAGTCTCGGGAGGAAAATTGTCAATGGCACCAATGAAAGAGTTGTTTCCGCTTGCGTCTTGTATCGCCATCGGTTGTGTTTGTTGTTGTTGTTGTTGTTGGCTCGAATGATAAGACGGTAGGTAATTATCGGCGATCCCAACAGTTTGGTAGTTACAATTTGCATCTTGGAGTTCAAATGATGCCGTTACTCCTCGGGGCAAATCCGGCTGGTGAGTTTTCGGAGGAACCGAGTCATGACCAAGCACCAGTTTTGTTTGAGCTGCAACGAGAGCATGGCGGCCTGTGACTGCACTGAGCTTCTTAACATAAAGCTTATATTTCTGCGAATGCGCTCAAGTTACCAATCTATGCTACAATAAAATGCTAAAAGCACAAACCAGCTGTAACAATTGAAAGCGAAGAAATTAGCAAAATTCACCTGTAAATGGCTAGAAACATGATCCAGAGTTAGATCGTCAACGTTCATGAGCTGGATTATTTTCTTGGGTACAGCCTCTGTCAGCAAAAAAAAAAAAAGGACAAAAGAATTCAACACGAGCTAACAGATAAATTAGGGTGTATTTGGTTGGGATTATCTTTGATAATATTAATTATCCATCTAAGATTATCAATAAAAAAATTTTTGGTTTAGATAAACAACGATTCCCAAGTAATGATCGATGTCCGACACGACGGCAAAAGGAGCATACAACCCGGAATCGGAAGGGTTTTCTTGATTCCTGGGTTATAAAACTTATCTTTCCAAAATTATCCTTCAATATTTATCTTAGCAAAAGAGACATTATTCGCGGGCGACCACTGGCGGCGGTTGGCGCCGACGGCCGACGTCGGTGTCGCCGGTCGACGACCGGCAACCGGCGCCGACGGCCGATGTCGGTGCCGACGGTCGACGACCGACGACCGACGACCGACCAGCGACGACGGTCGGCGACCATTATTCGCGACCGACTACCGACAACGACGGTCGGCGACCACCGTCGACGGGCGGCCATTATTCGTGACCAACAATCGACAACAACAGCCGGCGACCATCGCCGACGGTCGGCCATTATTCGTGACCGACAATCGACAACAACAGCCGGCGACCATTGTCGACGGCTAACAACCGAGGGTACGAACATATATATATAATATCATCTTACATTTTTATTTTAAATTTTTAAGCATATAATATTATTATACTTAAATTTAACTAAAGGATAATACGGTAAAATATCATATTATGTCATGGACTATTAACTCTAAACAAATAAGATTTTATTTGATTATTTAAATTGAACCAAACAACTTCAAGTTATGTTTCATTCCCTATTACTTTAATTATGTTATTATTTGATAATTACATAACTAAGATTATATCTGATAATTTGAATCAAATACATCCTAAATGTCGATATATAACAAAACAGGCATAGAACATATACAAACTTTGATACTTAATTGATGTGTTTCTCAAATTAAGAGTACTTACTGTTCAATCCGAGCGTGTGGACAGCAGCAAGGAACTTGTGGTGCAGTTCCTCGGCCCACCTCAGTCTGTTTCTCTTAGCTTCCTTGGCAGTACCGCTGTGTTCTGTCACTGTAGGGACGAGCCTGAGCTCGTGTTTGTGTTTGTCTTCGAGAGCGACGGCGTTTAAATGTTGCTGCCGTTCGTCTTGCACGATGTAGAGGTTGTCGGTGGATGCGAGTTCCCTCCTGAGGACGTGCGTCCATATGTTGCGCAGCTCCTGAAGCCTCACCGGCTTCAACAAGTAGTCGCAGCTGCCGTGAGCCACCGCCTTTGCGATGGTTTCTTGGCTTCCATCTTCTGATATGACTGCACCACGAGAAGAAGTTTGATGTTAGGGTTTGATAAAACTTAACACACTAATAGAAAAACAACAACTCTAAAATAGATAACTAGTCAAAAACTTATTCTATCATACTCAACAAACCAAAAAAGAATTAGAATTTTAAATTGATAAGCAAAAATCAAATGAGGCTGAAATAAAACACATTATTAAAAATTTACTCATTATCATCGAATGTGACATACAATGAAGTAAGAGTAAAGTAATTAATGGTGTAACAAAATTACACTAATACACACATCAAAGATATTACAAAATTCAGGAAGAAAGTGTATATGTCGTTATGACTATAAGGTTGGTGTTTAAACATCTTAATATATCATATAAATCTAAAATCACTAACATTTAATGGATATCAACTACTATTTATTTATGAGGGTTTTTACCTAATGATATAATGATCAATTCAATATATTTTTTTCTCTCTTGAAGTTTATCGGAAAATGATAAAAAAGATAATGATACAATTGTCTTATATAAATGTTCTCACATCTGACTTTTGATAAAGAGGGTTAAATATTATTTTTAAATACAGGAGGTAAAATGCTACCTTGATAGAAAAAAATAGGTGGCAAAATGCAACTCAATAAAAAATAAGGGAGTTAAATGTTATTTTTTTAATACACCGGGGAGCAAAATATTACTCGATAGAAAATATAGAGAGTTTAAAGTTATTTATCCTAAATTTAATTAGTTAATATTTATAAACATATATAATTTTGAATAAGTTAAGAATGGATTTGTAAGTTCATCCTGGAAAATGCTAATTAACTGCGACATATATTAGTAGTGTGCTTAGATATACACCTTAATTATAATATCAATAGAAAAAATATATATATGCCTCTTAAAATTACACGAAGATGTTATAGGAAGTTAATTAGTTAAGAAAACTATATATTGTGAGAATGAAAGCTTACTAATGACGGGTATGTGAAATTCATTATCGATGAGTTTGATGAATTTAAACCCATCCATGCCTTGCATGTGGACGTCCATTATGATCATATCGAATTGTCGGTCTCTAGTCCTTCTCAATATTCTCATCGCAATCGTAGGCCGACTAGCCACCTCAACTAGATAAAAAAACATATATCAAAAGTGTTAATTAACACAATTAATTACTATAACTAACAAACAAATTTTCAATAATTTTTTATAGATTTCTATGAACACATATTATAATAAATAATATAAAAAATAAATATATTATGATATAAATTAGTAATTTTAATCAATAATAATAATACATATATATATATACATGACACGAAATCAAAAATCTTATTATTTTATGAAAAATATTTTAATAAATTTAGAAAAATAAAAAGGTAATTATTATTTTGTTTATTGAATATAGATATTAGAAAATCTATACGGAGTAAAGGCGGATAGTTTTTAGCAAATACCGTTATATTGACATCGAGTTAGGAGGTTCTCCAATGACTCAAAGCTCGCGGGATCATCGTTGATGGCAAGAATTCGCATGCCTAAGGGGAAATCACTCTTGAGTGTCATGACCGCACGACTGAGAAAGAGAATTAAGATGATGAGTAAAAGTTAGATTGCAATGGAATATAAAGATGATGATGGTAGAATAAAAGATGTATGCAAATGAATAGAAGAGAAAAAGTTAGTGTTTATTTCGTTCATGCATCTATTTTCTGAGGGAAAAAATTATTTTATACACTATAATTAATATTTTTGTCTTTCATAATTTAAAACATTTATATTTCACCATTTATATTTTACAAAACAGAAATAAAATATATCCAATCGCTAAGAAAGATCTATATATCTTTTTTTTTTTCAATGAACTTTTATGTATATGCATTTATTAAATTTATTAAACTCATCACATTAAATATAAAATTATTTCATCTAAAGCGAAAGTGATAAAATAAATAAATTCTTTCCAATTATTTATACTTTTAAAAATTAATTTCTCATTATCTGTGAAGTTTTGCTTTTCACTAGTCAATTTTAGATATAATAATTTAAATATTTATTTTTCAATAAAAAATAAGGGTCAAAAATCAAAATAGAAGCCCTTCCAATCACTACAAAAATAACAACAAATTGCGACGGACTTATTGGTGCAATCTTGGTTAGGTCATGGTTGACCTAGGTTGACTAGGCTCGGGTGAGCCGATGTCTGGTAAGCTTGGTAAGCTTATGTTTGGATATTTCGATGTTTGATAATTATGTTTGAATATCGTATGGTGTCAAGTGGGTCAAGGTTGACTGGAGACTTGACTAGGTGAAGTCCAGGTGGATCGGGGAGATCGCACGCTGGCATGGGAAAAAACCTAGTGGGACTAGGCACACCTAGTGGGACTAGGTGAAGTCTAGGTGGATCGGGGAGATCGCACGCTGGCATGGGAAAAGACCTAGTGGGACTAGGCACACCTAGTGGGACTAGGTGAAGTCCAGGTGGATCGGGGAGATCGCACGCTGGCATGGGAAAAGACCTAGTGGGACTAGGCACACCTAATGGGACTAGGTGAAGTCCAGGTGGATCGGGGAGATCGCACGCTGGCATGGGAGAAGACCTAGTGGGACTAGGTGAAGTCCAGATGGATCAGGGAGATCGCATGCTGGCAAGGTGGAAGTCTACCGAGAGACTAGACCTAACTCGAGTATTAGGCAAACCTGGTGGGGAATCAGGTTAAGTCCTAGTTGGGAACTAGGCAGAAGAAATCCAAGTTGGTCAAAGGGGTTGACCGTGAAATCGAGGTTGGTCAAAGGGGTTGACCGTGAACACAAGTTAGGTTGGTCTCAATCGATTGGGTGATTGATTGGGTTGTTGTCTCGCGAGAACAAGAAGGATCTTAATCAATTGGGTAATTGATTAAGAAGGACTGTAATCAATTAGGTAATTGATTAAGGAGGATCTTAATCAATTGGGTAATTGATTAAGAGCAGTGGTAATCGATTGGGTAATCGATTAAGAGTAGTGGTAATCGATTGGGTAATCGATTAAGAGAGTTTTGTTGTGAGAACAGAAGGTGGCTGAATCGATTGGGTAATTGATTCAGCCTTCCCTTAATCGATTGGTCAATCGATTAAGGGCAGTGGTAATCGATTGGCTAATCGATTCAGGTTCAAAAACTAGCCGTTGAACGGCTAAAATGACGTGGTAATCGATTGGGTAATCGATTAGGAAACCCTAGGCGTCGGGTATAAGGGTTTTCACGCAGGTTTTGAGCCACAACTCTTCTCCCCTTTTTCCTCCTTCATTGGTGCCATCTCAAGGGAAGTCTTGGAGGTTTTTGCTGCTGCATTTCCAAGGTTCTAGAGGCAACCACAAGCTTGAAGATAGCAAGGAAAGCAAAGAGAGTTTATTCATTGTAAATCTTGTAAGATTTCATTTTGTGTTTGCTTTGATTCTTGTTGTATCTTTGTGAAAGCTTGTAAGAGGTTTCTTCACCTCAAGAAGGAGATCTTTCATAGTGTATGAGAGAGTGAGGAGAGTGGATCCTTGGATTAGTCACCCGACCGGGGTGGATACCAAGTAAATCCTTTGTGTTAGCGTTTGCTCGAGTCTTCCGCCGCGACAAATCATCACGGAGCAAATCGGAGCTAATCACCCCCCCTCTAGCTCGCCTACCGGTCCCAACAAGTGGTATCAGAGCGAGGTTGCTCTTATTTGGACTCATCGCCAAGAGGGCAAGAGCTAGAGGAAGAAGAAGAAGTTGGAAGAAACCCTAATTTCAAGAAGTAATCATCAAGGGGTTTCAACTTCAAAAATGAAGTTTGGCTATGACACAAGGGCACCTCCACCATTCGACAAGGCGAATTTTGGTCTTTGGAAGTCAAAGATCGAAAATTATTTCATGATGGAGATAGAGCAATGGTTTGCTCTAATGGAGGGTTTTGAAGCTCCAACAAGCTCAAAAGGAAAACTCCTCAAGAAAAGCAAATGGAATGAGGAGCAAATCAAGAGATGCGAGACCAACTACAAAGTGATCAAGCTATTGGTCAATCTTTTGCCAAGCACCATTTTGGACAAGATTGGAGAATTTCAAGACGCCAAAGAGCTATGGAGCAAATTGGCAAGGCTTCATGAAGATCCATCCACTATACCAAATCAAGAAAAATCCGAAGAGGGAGATTCATCAAGTGAAGAGGACTCGGAAGTTGAGAGGTGCTCAACATCCGAAGATGAAGCTCAAGAAGCCTCTACCTCAAGGGTTGAAGAGGAAATTCAAGAAACCTCCACCTCTAGGATTGAGGTGGAGCAAAATGTGTCATTGGCATCGGATCAAAGACAAGCTTCAACATCATATTCCAATGTCAATGAAGAAGAAGAAAGTGTCACCTCTACATCACATGAAGGTATAAAAATTTCAAGTTGTGAAAACAAAAATCATATCATTTGTTTTGAGTGTAGGGAAAAAGGGCACCATAAGAGTAAGTGTCCAAAATTGGTCAAGAAGAAGGTGCAAATGACACCCAAGACCAAGGAGAAGGCAAAGGAGGTCGGCCCCGTGGTAAAGAAGGATAAGAAGCACATTGTGTGCTTTTCATGCAAGCAAAAGGGACATTATAGGAATCAATGTCCAAAGGGGAAGGATCCGATTAAAACAAAGTGGAGGAGCTCAAATCAAGGGGGAGCCTCCAAGAACAAGACTAAGGTACCATTAGGTAATGGTACTTATTTAAATCATGATAATTTGCATGCTAAAAATAATTATTATCATTTTAATGCAATTTATCATGAACATAGGAGGCATGAGAAACCTAAGGTAAACTATAGAGCTTTCCATGCTAGGACTACCACTTCTAAGGATAGGGAACAAATTAAGAATTTCCAAGGAAGACCTACCCAATCCAAGGCTAAGAAAAACAATCACCAAGGCTATATTAGAAAACCAAGCCTTGAGGAGGTAATGATTGAAAATCAAGTTTTGAGGTCAAAACTTGATAAATTAGAAAAATCCCTCAAAAGAATAGAAAATCTATTTAAGGGATCTAAGGATCAAAACCTAGGTTTAGAAAATCAAGGACCTTCTAGGAGCAAGAAAGGTTTGGGGTACAAACCTAAGACTAAGGATGATGGTCCATCCTATCATAGAGTTCTATATAAATATGGAACTAAATCTAGATCTAGGAGTCAAGTCAAGGTCACAAAGGAAGCCATCCCTAGAGTTGACCAAGACAAGACAAAGGTGACTAAGACTTCGGAAAAGCCTAAGAAAGTCTTTAGGAAGGTATCAAGGGAGGTCATCCCTAGTGAATACCTAGAACACCCTAGGAACACCAATAGGTGTTGGGTTCCTAAGAGTGTGTTCGCCACACCCTAGATAGGTCTAGGGAGTGTCAACTTTAATTGGAAGGGTAGTTAACCCAACCTTGATGAAGTTGGCACTTTGGGACATTTTCAAGGAATTACTACCCTTGAAAATGAAGGATTCACTTATTTACTCTAGGAGGAGTAAATTTGTGCCAAACTATATTTTTGGAGGACTAAACTTGATAAAGTTGGCACAACTAGGTTAGAGTCCAAAGATATGCCAAGTTGGGGAGTTTTGGCATTATCTTGGAAATTAGGGCAAATTTAGGATTATCAATGGCTTAGCGATGAGTTATTGATACTTAGATAGGAAATCTAGGTATTTTTTTGCCATATTTTTGTATGCCCTATCACATGCCATGACATCATATTTCATCATTCATAATTTTATTATGAAAATATTATATGTCATGTCATACATGCATCATCTAGTTATAATTTCTTTTGAAAATCCTAATATGATGCATGTCATAGTCATTAATCATGCATAAATCAATTTTTATTGAACTTAAGGACATTGGCATTAATTGACATCCTAGGTGGATGATCAAAGCTTATAATGTCTAGATAGAAATGCATGAACCCTTAGTTTAGGGAGAATGTGACTTTTACATCTCACTAAGACCATAAGTTGACTTGTGTGTGTTTTTGAGACACATTAGAAACAAGTGAGATGTTAGGGTGATGAACAAAACTCAAGGTGTTGATAAAGTGCACTTATTTGAGTTTTAGATTCATCAAAACAAGAATTTCAATGAACTCCAATCATTGGGAAAGCTAATGTACAAGTCATGTGCATTTAGCCCAAGGAACATGGTTAGATATTGTTTTTGAAAAACATTTTAAAACTATCTTGGAAAACTTTGGTGAAGACTATCTTTTGATAGTACTCATCATTGATGAAATGGATACAAAATAGAGTAAAACATTGAAATATTTCAATGGTTTCTAATTTTGTGTCAATCTTTGAAAAAGAAGGTTATTTTCATAGAAAATTATTTTTCCTTGATAGTATATGGTATAAATAATGTCTACACGAAATTTTAGGATTTTTCAAATTTTGTAGAATTATTTAGGAGTTTCTGAAATTCGAATCTGAAATTGTTTTCAGATTTCAGAAACTCTCAATCGATCAGGTGATCGATTGGGGCAGTAGCCAATCGATTGGTCAATCGATTGGTGGATCTTTTTGCGTACACAGAAGCTCGCGTAATCGATCATTTGATCGATTACAGTCAGCCGTAATCGATCCGTTGATCGATTAAGGCTAGTTTAATCGATTGGTTCCCAACACCAATCGATTGGTGAGACTGAAACTGTCAGTTTTCAGTCCATTAACCCATTTTTGAGTAACCTACCAATCCCTAACCCCTTGGAATATATTTATAAGTATATTTGGGTAAATTTCATTGTGAAATCAAAAAAGGAAACGGTTCGGTGAACATTTAAGGGTTAAGGAGAGGTTTTGGTTCAAGTTTTGAATCTCAAAATCTCAATCACCTCAAGTTGAGTTTTCCTAATGGTTTTAGGAACTCAAAAATCATTGTTGGTGCAATGATAGAGGTTTAGAGCATGTTTTGAGGGGGAGATCTTCCATAACAACATGTGGTTATATTTTTATTTTTGGTAAAATGAAAGAATGAAGATTGGAAATCTTCATTATGATGTATGCTCAAGGTTGAGCATAGGTTCAATGAAAAGTATGGGATTTTCATTGTGTATACCTTTGACCATATAGACCTTCAGGGAGAGTGTTTGATGTGTGTCAAAAGGGGAGAAAATTGAAAGGCTAATAGGGTTTAGTCTTTCTCAAACATATTGTCAAACATTAAAAAGGGGGAGATTGTTGGTGCAATCTTCGTTAGGTCATGGTTGACCTAGGTTGACTAGGCTCGGGTGAGCCGATGTCTGGTAAGCTTGGTGAGCTTATGTTTGGATATTTCAATGTTTGATAATTATGTTTGAATGTCGTATGGTGTCAAGTGGGTTAAGGTTGACTGGAGACTTGACTAGGTGAAGTCCAGGTGGATCGGGGAGATCGCACGCTGGCATGGGAAAAGACCTAGTGGGACTAGGCACACCTAGTGGGACTAGGTGAAGTCCAGGTGGATCGGGGAGATCGCACACTGGCATGGGAAAATACCTAGTGGGACTAGGCACACCTAGTGGGACTAGGTGAAGTCAAGGTGGATCGGGGAGATCGCACGTTGGCATGGGAGAAGACCTAGTGGGACTAGGTGAAGTCCAGATGGATCAGGGAGATCGCATGCTGGCAAGGTGGAAGTCTACCGAGAGACTAGACCTAACTCGAGTATTAGGCAAACCTGGTGGGGAATCAGGTTAAGTCCTAGTTGGGAACTAGGCAGAAGAAATCCAAGTTGGTCAAAGGGGTTGACCGTGAAATCGAGGTTGGTCAAAGGGGTTGATTGTGAACACAAGTTAGGTTGGTCTCAATCGATTGGGTGATCGATTGGGTTGTTGTCTCGCGAGAACAAGAAGGATCTTAATCAATTGGGTAATTGATTAAGAAGGACTGTAATCAATTAGGTAATTGATTAAGGAGGATCTTAATCAATTGGGTAATTGATTAAGAGCAGTGGTAATCGATTGGGTAATCGATTAAGAGTAGTGGTAATCGATTGGGTAATCGATTAAGAGAGTTTTATTGCGAGAACAGAAGGTGGCTGAATCGATTGGGTAATTGATTCAGCCTTCCCTTAATCGATTGGTCAATCGATTAAGGGCAGTGGTAATCGATTGGCTAATCGATTCAGGTTCAAAAACTAGCCGTTGAACGACTTAGATGACGTGGTAATCGATTGGGTAATCGATTAGGAAACCCTAGGCGTCGGGTATATGAGTTTTCATGCAGGTTTTGAGCCACAACTCTTCTCCCCTTTTTCCTCCTTCATTGGTGTCATCTCAAGGGAAGTCTTGGAGGTTTTTGCTGCTGCATTTCCAAGGTTCTAGAGGCAACCACAAGCTTGAAGATAGCAAGGAAAGCAAAGAGAGTTTATTCATTATAAATCTTGTAAGATTTCATTTTGTGTTTGCTTTGATTCTTGTTGTATCTTTGTGAAAGCTTGTAAGAGATTTCTCCACCTCAAGAAGGAGATCTTTCATAGTGTATGAGAGAGTGAGGAGAGTGGATCCTTGGATTAGTCACCCGACCGGAGTGGATACCAAGTAAATCCTTTGTGTTAGCGTTTGCTCGAGTCTTCCGCCGCGACAAATCATCACGGAGCAAATCGGAGCTAATCACCCCCCCTCTAGCTCGGCTACTGGTCCTAACAGGACTTTTTTAATAGTCCGTCCCAAGTGGCGACGAATATATAGTATCCGTCGCCAAAGTTTGGCGGCAAGTCAAACTCCTGAATATAGCAACGGACATGGTCAATGTCCGTCGCTATAGGGACGGATAATATAAATTATCCGTCGCTAGTTTTAAGCGACGGGTCAAACCCCTCAATACGTCGCCCTCTTCCCCCACAGTCACGCGAACCCTAGCTCTTTCTCCCTTCGGCGAACTCTCCTCCGATCCCAGGTACGCGAGTAAACGTCATTTCCCGTATATTCTCGTTTGTTTGTGCTTACGCGGCGACGGCGTATTATCCGGGCAGCCACGGCTCTTGGCACGGCCGCGCGCGGCCTCGCACGGGCAGCTGTAGCCTCGTGTGGGCAGGCACGGCCCCTCGTGGGCAAGCACGCCCGGGCGCAGTCCAGCGCGACCGCGCTCTGCCTGCTGCGGCCGCGCCCCGCCTGCTGCGGCTGGGCGGGGCCTCCTGCGGCGCGTCGGCGCCTCATGCGGCGCGCCGGCGCCTCCTGCGGCCGACCAACCCTTCTGCGGCAGGCCAAGAGGCGATTAATTAATTAATTAATTAACTGATTAATTGAATAATTAATCAGTTAATTACTTAGTTAAATTATCATTTAATTAATTTAGATAATAATTTCATTTGTTAAATCATAAATTGTATAATTAATTGATCAAATGTGTGATTTATTTTAGATTAATTATTTGATTAATTAGAATAATAAGATAATTAATTGTTTGAGGGACGCAGAGAGGGATGCTGAGTTGAAAGATTTGCGGGCTCGCCAGGCACACACTGAGGAGATAGTACGACACTTGCGAGATTTTGCAGCGACCCTTACGCCAATGACACAGATGCCAGCCCTTCCCGCCCCTCGTCTTGACGCTCCGGATACACAGATGTCAGCCGCTCCCGCTCCCGCCCATCATTTTGAGTCTCAGGAGACACAGGATCCTGAGCATCCCACAGAGGACTAGAGATATTATAGTGGTATGATCAAATTTTCGCCTAATTTTTTCATTAACAATGTATTAAGTTATTATATTCATAATGATTGTTTTCTTATTACTCCATTTATGTTTACAGATTCCACATTATCAGAGTTGAATTTAGATTTCTTCTCTTACTTGAAAGATATGAATATTTGATATTATTCTTTTATTATTTTTTATTTGTTATTTTTTATTTACATATTTAATATTATTAGAGTCGTCGCTATTTGTTAATTTACTTCTATTAGAGTTATCTTCTATTATATATGCTTATTTTATTTGTTATTTCTTATTAGTATGAATTCAGATTTCTTTCTTTATTGGATTGCTTTCTTATTGTTTTATCTTCTATTGTGCACGAATATTTTTCCTTTCCATCCATTATTCACTCTGATATTCATGTACGTAATGATTCTCTACTAAACTCTCATTTTTGATGTATATAGTTTTTTTTATTTACTTGGACATATGTTACTTTCTTTATTGGTATAAGTTTACTCTTGTTTCAAAGTTTGGACTGTATACGTTTGGAAATTAAACTTTGGATTGAACAGTAGATTCATAATAAAAGTTTAGATGTTGTGAATATATTGGATTGGATTGGAAATGTAAGTTTGGATGTTGTGAATGTATTGGATTGGATTAGAAATGTAAGTTTGGATTGTTGTGAATGTTTAGATGTTGAAATATATATTTCTGTTTGATATTTGTTTGGATATTTGTATATGTTATTGATGTATATATGGGAATTGGAAGAAATGGATTGTGACTGTCAAAATTTTTCAGGTTTAGCAACGGACATTTTTAAAAATCCGTCGCAAATAGCGACAGATTATTTGACTTCTCCGTCGCTATAACGATCGTTTAGCGACGGATTTTGACTGAATTCGTCGCTATTACATATATTAGCGACGGACTTTGACCATGTCCGTCGCTACCCCGAATGATTTGCGACGGATCTTTGACCATCCGTCGCTACTATTTCCCCGACCTTGTCACCCCGTTTTTTCGGTGTTTGCGACGGGGTTATATGTCCGTCGCTAAGGTAGCGACGGAGAGAAAAAATATCCGTCGCTATGTTAACGATGGATAAAAAATATCCGTCGCTACTATAGCTCTGCGATGGGATTTCAACCGACGGTGTCAAATCCGTCGCTGTTAGTGTTTAGCGATGGAATTCGTCCGTCGCTATTACTGGTTATTTTTGTAGTGATTTTTTTAAAAGAACAATAGAGAGAGAAAAATACAATGATATAGAAAAGAGTTATATTTTTTTTTTAAATTGAAATTTTAATTTTATGATAATTTATTTGATAAAATGATTTTTCATATCACCTGTTCAATTGTATTAATATTAAAATTAATTTCTAATAAAGTGGGATTTTTTAAATAGATTTGGGAATTAATGGATCCTTTTTCTTCGAGGTTATATTGACAATTTATATAATTATTTCTATATTTATTATTATTCCATTTATCGTAATATATTATTATATTTAGAATAATATTTTTAATATATGATTTTAATAATTGATATAAATAAATTTGTTAGCCTAATCAATAACAACCGTTTCAACCGTAAATTCTATCCTCGAAAGCAAATCTTTTGATTCCACTACCATCAATGGCGGTCCTTCACCTCCTCCTCCTCCTCCTCCTCCTCCTCCTCCTAATCGTCTCTTGCTCATGATCCTTCTTCATGGCTGGCTCGGTTGTAGTGCAAACTCCGGCGGAGTTGGCTCGGTGGCCACCACCGAGCCAGGAGCGAGCGCAGTCGAAGAAGGGCGGCGAAGGAGCAGAACACCAAGACGAAGTAGTGGAAGGCGGCGGCTATTGCAACCTCGAACGCTGCGGCGAGTGCCGAAAGGGCGCCCGGCATCAAGGCACCGGCAGGCCGTTCCGATAGTGGTTTTAATTCCAGTAGACGGCAGCCCCGTCGAAGAATTACCGCGACTGCTGATGTTTCCGATGATCTTGACTACTTGCCTCTTTCTTGTTAGTTTTGACTTTTGACTCAAGCGAGATTTGAGTTTTTTATTTTAAGAGAATATTTAAATTTGAAAGTGATATTTTTAGAAAGAAAAATGATAAGGAAAGTGAAAATAGAAAAGTGAAAAGCATGGTGAATGACATGACATTATATATGTAGTAATCTCCGACGGATTCACCGTGCCCCTAGAGTATAATTTAATTTAGGGCGGTGGCCGAAAGTCGCCGATGATATCCAAACCATAATCAAATATATACATATAAAATATCACACCATACTATATTATTTATTATACTTTTTATTCTTTTATTTTCACTCTCTCTAATCTTACTCTTTTAGAAATTGAGGATATCGATGGTACCCAAAAAAAAACAGTTACTCTTTTAGAAATTGAGGATATCGATGGTACCCCAAAAAAACAGAAATTAAATAAAAATTATATATAACAATATTAAATAAATAAATATTGATATTTGAGTTAGATTAAAAAAAATTAAAAATGTGTGATATTCAAATCCAATTCCAATTTCAAAAATACAAATGATTAGTTCAACCCCAGTTTTATTCGAGTAGCTCAAATCTGAATTCTAGCCAAATCGAACTATAATTTAAAATACTCAAATTGGAATTTAGTTATAGCAGGACCTAGTTTAAGAGAAAATATATTTAAAAAAAATCAAAATTATTCCGGAAGGAATCGACATCGATGATCAATCACCAAGGTCCAGCCCACATGGATACCAACGTTAGGGGAGGAACTCCGGACCCTACAAGATTAACATGAGCGTTAGGGGCACACGCGGGAGGTTGTCCGGCGGAGCCCACTCCGACGCTCAAGTTAGTGCCTCGATGGAGAAGAAGACTAGAATGCAAGAAAATGTATGAGTAGAAGAGGGGTTGGAGTACCTTTTATACCTATGACGGTTGCCTTCGTGCGTCTCCACGATCTTTGCCACATCCACCCGTTTGTCGGTTACCGGATAACCTTTGCAACGGTCCACGCCGTCATTAAGTTCGATCCGTTGTGACATTTATGAGTCATGATGACTCCGCGATAATGGGTGATAATTATCTACAGATCCGAATAAAGGGGGACCATTACTTGAGAACGAACGCTTCTTGGGCTCCACTTTTCCGAGGTGATCTCGGGATCTTCTGGCCCGGGGGCCCGAGCACTTCGTTTCCCGAGGTGGTCTCGGGCACTTCGCTTCCCGAGGTGGTCTCGAGGATCTGACTTCCCGAGGTGATCTCGGGAGTGCGTCCTCTGATTTGATCTTTGGGGCGTGTCTACCCGCGGGGGGTCTCAGGGGATCCCCTTCTCGAGAGGGACTCGAGAGCTTTGGTAAGAGAGTCGTTCAAACTCACTATATCTTGCCACATAACTTCTTCAGTTCATGTGTCGGCCACGTGATACTCAACCCCATCAAAAATAAAACTGAGTTTTACATGTCGTATCCGTCTCACAAAATATTTCATGCACTCTCATGAGATTGAAAAAAATAATTTTGTATGTTATTTTTTTATTATTATAAAATAATAAAAATTCAGTTTATATTATAAACATTTAAATATAAATTATTTAATATTAAATACTAATTTTAAAAATTTGAGTGATCCCGACCTAAGCTCACGTGTAGCTCGGACGGCCAACCTGGCTCCTCGTCGGATTGAGTCGGGGCCAAAGGTCTCAGGGTTCGGGCAAGCCAAGTAGCCCAGCCGGTCGGCCTGACCCGTTCGACCCGGGGCACTAGGGGGTCAACCTCGACCGAGGGGTCGACTGCCGAAGCCCTAAGCGGGAAGGTCCCGAACCGGATCATTCCCGAGCCTGAGAATAATTCCCAAGCCTTTAACCACCTGACCCTAGGCGGAGGCAAGACAATTAAACCTGAGCCTCCCCCCCCCCCCCCCCCCCCCCACCCCCGGTTCGAAAAGCACAGCTGCTCAAACTGGGGGCTAGTGCCCATCAGGCCAAGGTTCACTCGGCGCTCTCAGTCGAGTTTTGGCACCATTCTCATGGATACAACACCTACTCTCTGACACATCACTAACAGAAGGGGTACGGGGGTCGATGTAAACCTGACACTGTTCATGCCTAAATCGCGAGTATCTCGCTGACACTATGTTCCTCCTGCCATACCCTCGTACCCCATACCACAACCACTTACGTTCGTGTCAGGCCGAGTGGCGTCCGACAACGCCCGCTAGTGGGTTGATAGTGCCCCTTGCCTTACTCCAGTATGCGACAAAAGCTGGGAAGCCGGGTAGAAGCTGTCAGCTCCCCTCAGCTATATAAACCCATCCGTTCTCCTCTTCACATGTAGGCGCGATATAGTGCTTACATCTATTATTCCATTACTTTTGCTCTCTTCTCCCTCGCGCGGACTGAGTTGATTGTCGGAGGACCTTGCCTGGGTTTTTTCCCAACAGGTTGTTAACGGTCAATTTTTTGTAGGTCGGGGCCAGCATCAGCGGTAATCAGTCCACTTCACTCTTGGGAATCTACCTCACTCTATGACAGTATCAATGAGTGTAAAGTTTCGATGATGTTTTCATCATATTTTGGTGTAATGACCGTCTATCGTAATCTTGATAGACTCTCATATACTTAAATTTTTAAATTTTATCAAATAATATTAAATCCAAATCAATTCGTACTAATATTATTTTTTTAAATGAACAAAAATTCAATAATTTTAAATATAAATTAAATATTTTCTTCATTGGCACGCCACAATTGTTAAGCATCTCTCCTTCCTTTGGTTGCCCCCGCGGGCTGACTCTGTTGGTAAGACGTTTGACTGTTTACATCGAAGATCTCAGGTTCAAGAGTCGCCAATCGCATACGGGATAAAAATCTAGTCTTCATTAGCACGCCAACAATTGTTAAGCATCTCTCCTTCCTTTGGTTGCCCCCACGTGCTCGCTCGATTGGTAAGATATCTGACTGTTTATATCGAAAATCTCAAATTCGAGAGTCTCAGTGACACACGAAATAAAATTTTAATATGCTATTCCACCTTTTTCATCCTTTGGCACGCCAAATAAGACGCAACCGCCGTTAATGCTGCTCGAAGCTTTCCGATGGAACGGAGCGGAGCCATTGATGTCTCCTCACTCACTCTCTCTCTTTCTGAGGTCTTCACTTTTGTTTCTCGTCTTCTTCGCCATTTCATTAACCTCCCAATTTAAGACTCATCAATGCTCACAGCAGAGTGGGCACACACACCGAGATCTTCCACCGCCACCAACAAGAACACCATCGATGCCTTCTCATCTCTATCCCTGCAACTCTTTTGCTTACCCGACCATCAATGGCAGCGTTGCTCCTCCTTCTCTCCCTCCTCCTAATTGTCTCTTCCTCGTGCTCCTCCTTCGTGGCGTGCTCTGTTGTAGTGCAAGCTCCCGTGGAGTTAGCTCCTAAACCACCGAGCCAGCCGCACGTAGTAGAAGAAGAGCTGAGAAGGAGCAGAACACGAAGTCGAAGTAGTAGAAGGCGGCGGTCGCGGCCGCGTCCACGGCAGACATCGCGGTCGTGTGATCCTCTGTTCCGATACCTATTCGGAGCGTGCGGACGGTGGCCGTTTCCACCAGTGGTTCCATTACCACCGCCTCCCCCTGTTCTTCCTCCGCACGCGCCACTTCGGGCTCCGCCGCTTGTTCCTGTTGGTGACTAAGCATGAAAACGATTGCAAAAACAAATGATTTTATACTTACAGCGATTTCAACTTCTTGAATCTTCTTCTCTGTTCTTCTTCTTCTTCGTCTTGCTGTCGTGCGATCAACCACCGAACTGATCTCAAAACTCTTTCACAAGCCAAATCCCTCTTTCGATTGAAGCTCCTCTCCTTCTTCTTTGTTGCCTTTGGATTGCAATCCGGACGCTTTTTATAGTGGAAGAATCGGACGTTACCTCTACCTCCATCAATGGAGGTGTTCAATGCCATTGATTGTGAACGTTTCAACGTTCACAATCAAGGCTTGTAACGCCTCTGCTTGTAACGCTAACATCTCCCACTCGTCCAATTCTATCCGTATAGGTCATCTAGTCACTAAGACTATGTAAGGAAGTCACAAAGACCATATGAGAGCATTCAATTCATACTTCAGGAAAAATGGTTCGTGCGACAGCAAGCACACTGAGCAATTCATGCTAAGAAAGTTGTTACACTTAACTTAGCTGCTCAATAGAACGAATCAGAGACATCAATAACTTGCCTTTACCCCAGATTAAATATTTACATCAATATGAACATCTCTAATCCCTCATAAGACATCTATGTCAAGAGCATGTTCGACATCTCAAATCAATACATTTATTCACAATTACATTTTTAAGTACTTAACAAAAAATGTAACTGGTCGACCAGTGAATAAGTATTACAGATGTAAACCAATTTTAATCTTCCTTTTCAGCTAGAATCTATTCATTCTAATCAGTTACTTTCCTAGTTATGCTCCATAGACCGAATCATCCATAGTCAATAGGACACACACTAAAGTAGCAAACACTGATTAAAACTTCAAGTAGACAGCTAAATAGTCACTTAGGGTAAGATTGAGATTAACTGATAATCTCAAGGGTCTCACATAGTAGAGAAGCAGGGATCCTTTCTCCTACTACCCTTATTGTCGCTACAGCACATGTGGTATGAATCACATGCTACGATGTTTTTCTCTCTACCAAAAAGAGTGCATGTTTTTCTCAAATATCTAACATCGTACAGATTTCGATCTAGACATACCTAACGTCTAACCCGAATTCAACTTATGAATTCCAATCTGGCTTTAAACAGGTTTAGTAAATGGTGGGTGCATTTACTTCGATCATTACATAAATGATCTCATCTTGATACAACCTCAAGGCGACCTCAACTTATGAGTATGTCTCTCTTCACAACTACATAAGTTGTCTCATAAGTAATGGTCTTACCTCTATTTATACTCAATAAATAGAGACGGACTGTCCATGTGAGTGGACCAATCTCAGCCTGCCAACACGTTCATCGAGACTTTTTCAAATGTAACAAATACATTCACACTGAATAGATCTTGACATAAAAATGTAATATATACATTTACAATGTGTTACATCTTGCGTAGTCCCAAAGACTTCACATGTTCAATAAATGACTCTTTAGTCAATGGCTTAGTAAAAGGATCTGCAAGCATTGCTCGGGTAGGGATGTACTCAAGAATTATCTTTTTCTTGTCAACAATATCCCTTACAAAATTGTATTTAATTTCTATATGCTTGCCTTTGCTGTGATATTTAGGATCCTTGGAAAAAGCTATAGCAGCTTGATTGTCACAACACACTGTAACAGGGCTCCCACTGTCCTCAACAATCTTCAGATGCTTTAGGAACCTACTCAACCAGACAGCTTCTTGTACAGCCGCTGCACAAGCCACATACTCAGCCTCCATTGTCGACAGTGCTACACAAGCCTGTTTCTTGCTGTTCCAAGAAATGGCACCTCCATTCAGCAAAAAAATATAGCCTGATGTGGATTTTCTGTCGTCAAGGTCCCCTGCCCAATCTGCATCTGTGTAGCCCTTCAAGCTCAATTTTAATCCTTGAAAGCAGAGACAATAATCTGCCGTTCCTTTGAGATATCTGAATATCCTTTTTACCACTTTCCAGTGTCTCGATCCTGGGTTTGACTGGAAACGACTAACTAAGCCAACATCATAGCTTATATCAGGGCGAGTACACAACATAGTGTACATCAAACTACCAATGGCACTAGCATATGGTCTTTTCTTCATCTCGGCTATCTCTTCAGGAGTCTTGGGAGACATACTTTTGCTCAAAACAACACCTTTCGCTGTAGGTGTCTGTTCAATGTTGCAATCAAACATATTGAAGTGTTGTAGTATCTTAGTAATATAAGCTTCTTGGGACAAACCCAAAAGTCTTTTTGATCGATCACGAATGATCCGTACTCCTAAGATATACTCAGCTTCTCCCATGTCAATTATGTCAAATTGTGATGAAAGCCAAGACTTGACCTCAATCACAACCTTTAAGTCATTTCCAGCTATTAGCATATCATCAACATATAATGATAAAATGACCAACTTTCCTTTATCCTTTCTTAGGTAAACATAATGATCCTCATTGATCATTTCGAAACCATAAGATAAAATGACTTCATTGAATCTTATGTTCCATTGTCTCGACGCTTGCTTTAGCCCATATATAGACTTTTTAAGTCTACATACTTTATCCTCTTGGCCTTCAGCAATATAACCTTCTGGTTGTACCATATAGATTTCCTCGTCAAGATTACCATTAAGGAAAGCCGTTTTTACATCCATCTGATGTAATTCCATGTCATAATGTGCTACTATAGCTAAAATGACACGTATTGACGTAAACTTCACAACAGGGGAAAATGTCTCTTCAAAATCAATACCCTCCAATTGGGTATATCCTTTTGCAACTAGACGAGCTTTGTATTTATTAATCGATCCATCTGCCTTCCTCTTGATTTTGAGAATCCATTTATTCCCAATAGCCCTTCGGCCTGGAGGAAGATCGACTAAATCCCAAACCTGATTCTTTCTCATAGACTCCATTTCTTCATCCATTGCAATTCTCCATTTTTCTCTAACTGAGCATCTCAATGCTTCCTCAACCGTTCGAGGTTCTTCATCGTCAACTGGGAGAATCATTAATGCCTCATTTTCAATGTCAAACCTTCTCCAAGGAATAATCTTACGATTACTTCTTCGCAGGTTTGACTGTTGAGAAACTAATTCACTTATAGGCAATTTACTCCCACTAGGTTGACTAGATTCAGGCATTCCCTGAAATTCCTGATCTGTTAATGGAGGAACAGTATCCTCCTCCTCTATTGCAAATAGAGGAGTTGATTTATCAACTTCACCTCTTGTTGGGAACTCAGTTTCGAGAAAAGTAGCATCTCTTGACTCAATTTCAGAGATGGTTCCATCTTGCTGCTCACCAATAAAAACATATCCCTTAGAAGTATCAGAATATCTTACAAAGATACACTTCTTACCTCTGGGTCCTAATTTTCCATATTTGTGAGTCTTATCATGAATATAAGCAGCTGACCCCCATGGTCTCAGATTACTCAAATCTGGTTTTCTGCCTGTCCAAAGTTCATATGGAGTAGATGGAACAGATTTAGAAGGCACCCGGTTAAGTATGTAGGTTGCAGCTAATAATGCATCTCCCCAATAGGAAATAGGCAAATTAGCTTGAGCCATCATTGACCTAACCATTTCAAGAAGAGTTCGATTTCTTCTTTCAGCAACTCCATTTTGCTGTGGAGTTCCAGGGATAGTTAACTGTCTAATAATCCCTTTCTCATTACATATTGTCTTGAACTGATCAGACAAGTATTCACCTCCACGGTCAGTGCGTAAGATTTTAACCTTACGTTCCAATTGATTCTCAACTTCGTTCAAATAACGATTAAAGCAATCTAATGCTTCAGATTTATGAGAAATCAAATACACATGACCAAAACGCGTGAAATCATCAATAAATGTAATGAAATATGAACTACCATTTCTAGCCTTCACATTCATCGGACCACAAATATCCGAATGAATCAATTGTAATGTTGAATCAGCCCTAATAGCCTTACTAAACGATTTCCTAGTTGCTTTTCCAGCAAGACAGTGCTCACATATAGACAAGTCAACTTTAGCACGAGTGCCGAGCAGACCCTCTCTTGCTAATCTATTCATTCTTTCTTGTCCTATATGTCCCAATCTAGCGTGCCAAATTTCATCATTAACATCAGCATCACTAGTAAGAGCAATGTTTGAAAAACAACCATTATTTCCACAATTAGCATCAGGTTCTACATCAAGAACCATGAAACCGTTTGATATAAAACCATATCCAATTAACACAGAGTCAATTCTCAGTTCTACTCGACGACTGTAAAAATTCATACAATAACCCAATTCAAGAAGACAATTAACAGAAACCAAATTCCGTCGAATCTCAGGAGCATACAGGACATCATGCAGAAACAATGTACGCCCACCACGAAGGTTGAGTTTGCAAGTGCCAATTCCTTTGACTTCAATTCTTGCATTGTTTCCCACATATATCCACTTATCGCCAGCTGGTACGCGACGGTACTCCACGTACGTAGCTCGATCACGAGCTACGTGGTTTGTTGCTCCTGAATCTATAATCCACAAAGGATAAGAGTCAGCTAACAACACTGAACTAGCAACATAAAGCTCATGAAAAGAAGACAAACATGGATTTACCTTTTTCGGCTCGGTACACTCCCGAGCAAAATGACCCTTCTTGCCACAGTTGTAGCAAGTAAGCTTGCCCTTAGGTTTCTTTTCATTCTTCTTTCCTTTCTTCTTGATTGGGTCCTGCACAGGAGTAGCACCAGCTTCTTTTCCCTTTCCCTTTCCTTTCTTAAACCATTTTTTCTTATTCTTGGACCCAGAACCTTCAGCTACAAAAGCTTGCTCAGAAATCCTTGCGGATTCTACTCTCTCCGCCTCCAGTTCAATATGACGTGAGACATCAATGAAAGTCCTGATACTCTCACTGTGAGTAAGGTTCTGCTTCATTGTTTCCCAAGAATCAGGAAGGGAACGAATAACTGCTTGAACCTGTTGTTCGTCGGTCAACTCATGACCAGCAGTCTTAAGCTCCCGAATCATATTACCCATTTCTCTCAGATGTTGGGTCATCGTTACATTCGGGCGCTTTTTACAACTGTCAAACTTGATTGTCAGTTGTCGAAGCTTGCTCACACTAACTCCACTGTATCTTTCTTTCAGGGCAACCCAGACAGCATGAGCTGATGGTAGTGGCTCATACTCAAATACCAGGTCATCTACCATTGAACTAATCAATATCCCCTTTGCAGTGGAGTCCTTTTTCTTCCATGCCCTATAGGCATCAAGATCCAATCTGTACTGTGCAGTCGAACCAACAGCAGGTTCAACCATGAAATAATTTACAACCTCCAGAACTTCTTGTTCCTCAAGAACATATTGTATCTTGAGATGCCATATCTTATAGTTGTCCCCATACAATTTTTCTCCCTTGTTCAGTTCAGCTATGATGTTCTTGGTTGCCATGATCTATCATAAATAAACATATTATTCATTAATTTAGTGTATATCATATGCACATAATTTTTTGATTGACTCAATGTAAACTTGACTTGGATTTACGAAATCAAGTGATAACTACGTTTCCACTCATCATTCGCATAATCCAATCTAATTAACATTGATCAATTATATTACATACATCCCATTAAACGAACTTATCATTTGTCTTAATTATGAACTAATCATATAAATGAACTAATCATTTGTCTTATAAATGAACTAATCATTGAATATGAACTAATCATATAATGAACTAATCATTGACAAGTCAGTTAACACATAACATAACTTTATTTAATAGGCTTAATAAGCAGGTACAAACAAACAGAATTCAACGAACTAGATAAGTTGACATCATTCCCATAATAAAAAATATTATGGCAGTGGCTATCACTCTCTCGTTCATCTCTAATTGACCAATCTGATCAGGCTCGGGATCTTCCACAGATTCTATCGGTTCTTCCTCAAATATTTCAGGATCTTCCTCGATCATTTCAATATCAAGGTCTTCCTCAAATATTTCAGGGTTTTCCCCAGGCATTTCGGGATTTCCCTCGAACATTTCGGGATCATCCTCGAACATATCAGGATCGTCCTCGAACATTTCAGGATCATCCTCGAACATATCAGGATCGTCCTCGAACATTTCGGGATCTTCCTCTGGGTCCTCCTCAGAATCTTCAATTGGATCCCACTCGATTTCCTCAGGATCCCCTTGGAATTCTTCAATCAGATCCATCTCTGGATCCTCTTCAAATTCTTCAGGATCCTCTTCCAGATCGTCCTCAGAATCTTCCAGATCCTCTTCCAGATCGTCTTCAGAATCTTCCAGATCCTCTTCTGAAAAATTCTGGCGAAGTAGTTCTCTACGCAACTCGATATAAGAGATACGTCCTTCATAGCATCCCCAAATACCTCTTGCAGCTACTTCAGCACGCCTTGGTAATGAATTAATCAATGCCCCGATCCGGTAGTTATCTAGAACTGGAAACTCTTCCTGTTCGAGTTTCCGAAATAGACGTTCAAGCCTTCCTATATGCCCTTGGATGCCTAGGTGTGGGAGGAAGTCAATCTCCTCTATCTGTTCCCTCAAATAATTCCGTCGCACATCTCGACGAGTCATTGTGGTAATAAATCTCGGCATCTGGAATTGAAATATACAATGTCAGTACAAAACCGACAAACCAGTAACAAAACTGGTTCAATTCAATTCACAACACAAATAGATAAAGGCATATAATTTTCCTTTTGTTTGTAGCTACAATTAAAGCCTATTTAAATTTGAGATGCAATTTAATAATCAAATCATCCTGTTTAGTTCAGATTATTTGATCAAAATGGTTTGGTTAAACCAACTAATGGTTTGAACCAAAACCGATTTGATCAAACTTAATCCTTTTTAAATTAGACTAGAATCTAATTTAAATTAAAAATGTCTATTGACTTAGTTAAAAATATTTTCAATTAAACCTTTTTCATAAAAATATTAATAAAGAAATCAATTATAAAAAATTATATTATATAATATAATATTCTATTATATTATTATCATTATTATTATCGAGACAGATTCGGGGAAGAGGATAGCATTCCCATACCCCCAGTTTAACATACGAGGATTTTAAAAATTTCCAAACCCGAACCAGAATAAACTCCCCGAACCCACCTCTGTTTCGGGTTTTCCCCATGGGGTTTCGAATCCTTGGAGAAAATTGTTATCCCTATTTACCAGCTCCATCTCCTTCCTCTTGTCATCGGAAGGCAATAGTAGGGGATTGAGAATGTTAGGAATTGCGAGCTAGCTAGGGTTTTGGGGCAGAGGGTGTTTGATTCCGGCTTTTTGGCCGAGGGAAGAAGAGGCGTTGAAGAGGCGACGATCAGGTAGCAAAGAAGGAGAAGCGATCGAAGGCCATGAGAGAGACCGTGAGGGAGGCACGTCTCAGGAGGTCCATCATATTTGTTATAGTGATGTTGATCGATTAAAGTTTAGCAAGTTTTTAATCTCACATCATTTGTAGTTGAAGCTGTTTTTTTAGAAACATTTTAAATTGGCGTCAGTTCAATTAACTCTAATCAAGCAATTCCGTGGTGAACATAGAGCTAAATTATTCTTTTGCCTTTTATTAAAGAATACCATGTCTTCGCCACTTTAAGTAGCATACATTTATTTTTGGAAAGGTTTCTTGAAAAAGAGCCCCATTAAATATTAATTTGAAAGTTTGAATTAATATTATCAATTTAGTTATGTAGTCGAATATAATCTTAAAAATATATTTTTTTAAAATGGTTAATAGATGAATGCTAGGGCCGGAGTACTCCATCAAAGCTCCATTGAATAGTTGAATATACCTGAGGCACTCAGCGCGTGCAAACCCCCTCCTTTTCGCCCATATACTTCGTCTAAAATTAAGTTTTGTACTTGTTAAATCAACCACGGCGGCAGCAACCGAGAAAAAGAAACTATCATGATCAGTGGTTGGGCCATTGGATATTGATATCATCTTTTTATTCTTTAATTTTATTAGCCTTGGTTTCATGATTTAGATATTGATATCATCAATGGTAAAATCGTCACATGTCTCCGTCTTGTTATTTATCCTCGTTGACCGGTGGAGACTCTAGTTGAAGGTTGTGGGGCAGGACCGATCAGCCAAGCGGATTAATCGGGCGTAAATCTAGATACCCTTTGAAAATAAAAAAAAAACAAAGAGAAAGAAAAAGAAACTATGATTAGCCACCCGACTAAATTAATTTAAAAAGATAAATAAGATTAAGTCTTCAAGAGTTTCTTGTGAAATCAACCATCAGCCCTCTCATCAGCCGGAGTAAAGGAGATTATGGTTAATTACCAGACTTAATTAATTTAAAAAGATAAATAAATATATGTGAAAAATATGAAATAAAAATATTTAATATTTAATATTTAATATATCCAAAATAAGACTTAATTAATTTAAAAAGATAAATAAAAAAGTACGTGAGTATTATTTTTTTTAAAAATACGAAATAAAAGTATTAAATATATTCATAAGTATAAAGTAAAAATACTATTAAAATTGTGCTTTTTGATTTTTTAAATAAAACTTATTAATTATTATATCGTTATTAATATTTCAATCAATTCCCGTTAAATGTATATCACTATAAAATATATTTAAAATTCTTGTATTTTATTATGAAGAATTGTTTTAATAAGTTTCATAAATAAAAATATTCGTTCTGTTATTACTATATAAACGGAAAGAGTTAAAGCAAAACAAATCATCTTATCAATTAAATAAATATATTAGATTCAATATATAATTAAACAGAATAGTTATAATTTGTAAACTATAACTAATGAAAAAAATATATCTATCAATCAAATTGTAACTTCCCGATTTATTTATTTCAACTAATCTTCGACATAATCGAGAATAATTGTTAAATTCTAAAATCTTTTATGATCAACAACATTAAACTTATATTGTTCTAATTGCATTCTCAAATGATACAAATCTTGTGCATCAAAATCAATATAATAGAATTTCTCAACAAGTTGATAGATGTGATCAACATTAAGAAGCTTAAGTTTTCTTTGAGTTCTAAAGTATAACTAAGTTTAAAAAGTTCGACTATCTCATCTTTGAATTTACTATTAAGCTCTTCAACTTGAAAATCTATTTCAACTATAAATACATCAAATCAATAGTGATGTTTAATTGTGATTGAGTCATTTTATTAACAAGAATGACACCATAGCAGATTTATAATGAGTTTCCATGTGAGTTATTTCAATGTCATATTTAATATAAACTTCTTTCATATAACTAAGTAAAAGAATAAATCATTTTTTCTCAAAGTATGAAGCAAAGTTTTAGTAGTTAAAATATAATCCATTATATCTAAAATATCTAGAGATTTCTCTTGTAATGATCGACAAATTTGTTATCCTTATTATCTTTTATATCAAGTATAATATGAATATGAAATTATAATCAACAAACCACTAGTTTTACTACTGATAGAGTTAGAAAACTTATCATCCACCATATTTTCTAATACAGTAATCACGAACCTATACATATCAATGATACTACAAATTGAGTCAAAATTAGAACTCTAATAAGTCTTTATAGGCCATAGTAAAATTTTAAATCGATAACATCCTCTATCGGTATCACGTTCAGTACTAGTAGCTATCATATGCACAACTTTAATTCTTTGAGTAGAACGTAACTCAACATGACATTTAAGAGATGTGTTAATAAAATTACAAATAGAATTCGATGGGCGAAATAATATACATAATATACACATGAACAGTCTTTCAAAAAAAACCTGTAATCCATCTAAAGAGTCAAACATATTGCTAACATTATCATATTCTTGTCCTCGCATATTATGGATATGCAAGTCATAATAACCAAGAGTATCAACTATTTCTTTTTTAAAAGTTACAATAGTTATATATATAATTTTCTTATGTAAGTTTTGTTTACATGTGATTTTAAAGAAGTTTTTTTTTGGCATTTAAAACTTTTTAATATGATATTAAATGGTTAATCTCTTAGTTAAATATTAATGGTTGTGTTTGAACAAGTAGTGTGTGGTTTACTTTCCATTCTCTTCCAAGCTCAAATTGTCTTGTCCCTTTATCCATTATCATGTTGTCTTTATTTATTAAGCTATTTGGTAGTATTATACTATTCAACAAAGAAAGTAAGTCGAGTCAGTTGAACAAAGGACAAAAGATGGTTAACCGTTGCTTCCTTTGCCATTTACTCCTTGATCCACCAAACCCTATTAGAAATTTCAAGATTTCTCCATCTTTTTTCAAAAAAAAATAAACCTTCTTATTTCAGACTTTTGCTATTCCAAGAGCCTCTTCTCAACCTCCATCACCTTCCGACGACATCACCTTCCTCTCATCATCGGAAGGAAGCGACAAGGGATTGGGAATGCTGAGATTTACAAACTAGCTAGGGTTTTGCAGCATAGGTTAAAAATGGACATTTGGTTTGGGTTTTTAGGCGAGGGAAGAAGAGGTGTCGAGGAGGCGATGGAGTAGCAAAGGAGGAGAAGAGTGTGAAGGGCACGACACACGAGAGGGAGGGAGGTATGAGGTGTTGATATCTAAGCATGAAAACGAATTGCAAAAGTTGATTTTATACTTACAGCGATTTCAACTTTTTGATTCTTCTTCTCTGTTCTTCTTCTTCTGCTCGCTGTCTTGAGAGCGTCACCGGACTGATCTCAAAACTCTATCACAAGCCAAATCCCTCTTTTGATTGAAGCTCCTCACCTTCTCCGTCGTCTC